>OY757924.1:23653343-23880067 GCA_963585895.1 Sepioteuthis lessoniana
CTCTGCAGTGGAGTAAGACCCCCACCACCAATGACCGTCTTGGTTATATCATGAAACTATTTAATGGTCTCCAGTCCTGGAGCTTAGGGAATTACTCCCAGGTCCTCTCTGTAACAGAGTGGTTGTACCTGTTAGGGTCTCATCAAATAGAACTGTTTAATCATTTACAGGAAACCATTTAACAGGGGCAAATAGAGCTATAAGTGTTAGATAGCAATACTTGAAACCATTTAACTGTGAGCAAACAAATGAACTTTGGCTTGTTTAGAATGCTGCGAATAAATTATTTGTTTATAAATCATATATATTTGAAATATATATATATTTATATATATATATATATGAACAGAACCTGGCATTAGATAACCAACACCGTTTGATATGCCAAAAAATACAACCAACCAACAAAATGCATAAACAAAGAAGGAAATTATGGTGAGAATAAATAATTCCTGTGTAAAATAATCATAAGTGTTTTTATTTCATTGCAGACTTACCATATACATATATATATATAAACACAATCAGCTGATTTGTAGAGTAAAAGTCTGTTTTTAGTTCTCGTAATCTGTAATAAAAATTTTTGAATTGCATCAAAGCCTTTTTTTTTTCCAAGAAGATTCTGGTTAGGCAGATATGCTGAAGGCTATCTTGGATCTATCCGATAGCGTTTTTTTATATTGAATTCTCATTGCCAGAGGCTATTTTGTCCATAAATGATTGTTTCTCTTTTGAGAAAGAAGAGGAAGACAAGTGTTTAAATATCAATGTTTCTTTTTGTAAGTTCATGTCAAACCAATTTTCCTAGCTCCTAATTTTTTCTTAGTCTTGTTAATAATGTTTTAAGTTAATTGATTGCACTAGGAAGCAATAAAGTGCAGAGCAATTTTCAAAAATATTTCTAAGACTTTCTGAATAGTTTGTAAAAGATTGTGTTGGAAATTTTTGCATTAGAGAGTTCTTCATTATGGATGCAACCCATAATTTTATGCTACACTATTAATTATATGATGACATTTGATATATCCTGAGGTGGCAATAATATAAGGATAATCTAGAGATAGTATTCCGTGAAAGGAAATAAAGGAAATAATATGTACTATAGGTTTGAATAAATAAAGAAGAAGTTTATTGTAATATTTACAGAGAGAGAGAGTATGTAGTTCTTCACATGTTCTGTCCAGGGTGTCTCTCCGTGTTTCTCTGTCCGGTGACCGGTGACATGGTCCCTTATTTAAACTGTTCCGGTGGTGATTACATATCTCACCATAACACCTCCCACTAAGCCAATTTTTCCCTGGAGAATTTGGCTTAATACCATTTATTTTTAGGTCTGGGGCTCAGCCGGTTGACTTTTCTTTTTACCCTTGTACTTTTTCTCCTCAACATTGTTTGAGGGGGTGGAATTGGTGATGAAACTGGTACTCTCGGACCGGGAGTAGGAGATACCACTCTCGGAGTAGGTTGTGTTATGGGTAGAGGAACATTAAAAGAGTCATATAATACCTCCAAGGGCAGTTCATTATCTTCTGCCTGTTTGTAGTCATCAGTGTGTCGAGGTCTTAGCTGATTTATATGCCTGCGACAGTCAAATTTACTACTTCTTACAGAATATAGCACGTGTCCAATTCTTTTCATAATAATCCCCTCTTCCCAAAAGCTTTTCCCAGTCCTATAGTTCAAGAAGAGTATTTTGTCACCAGGTTTGTAGAACCTTGTCAAAAGATTTTCTCTTGTTGCTGTTGTCTTGGTTGTTTTTGGTAAAATCCTGTCAAATACGGATCTGATTTTTCGTGTGGACATTAGTTCAGCTGGTGACAAACCGGCATTAGTGTTCGGGTTAGGAGTGATCCTGTACACAGATAGAAAATTTTCAAGACTCTTCTCATCAGTGTCCATGCCTTGGTTTTTCTTCAAAGCTCTTTTGAACATTATACTCAGAAACAACAGTATTTAGTACTTGAAATGACTTATTCATTTGCTAGCCTCATTCAAGCATCCATTCCTTTGTCAGCCATCTTATTTTCTACGGATGCATATTGTTGTAGCTGTCGCCTTGAATGCACCATAATTTAGACATGAATCCTTTGCCCCTTCCAGATAGATTAATGTGGACAGTGTAAGGGAAATAATTGTACAAAGACCCCTATCTGTTAGAAATCTCAGACTGCAAAGTGACTTCTGCCAAGGCTAGGACCAGTTGTAAGATTTGGTGGGATTTTGTTTGTTAAGAATTGGACATTAGTAGTTCTTTGATACTGGTTGTGCTGCACAGGTAGATACATTTTCCTGACTTTCCCATGAAACTTTTGTATTTCATAAGACCCCTTATTGTAAGAATATTAACTATTAATTGTTGTTTAAACCCTTTTTATTTCAGTATTTCACAGTGTCTTGAATTGAAGTAGAATAAGACTAGAGTTCAGTCAAACATCAGTTGAGACTTGTGTTCAAATTTTCAACCAGAAAAAAGCATCAAGGAGAGGCTATAATTGTCAAGACTTATTTTGTGTATAAGTCTTGTGAATGTTTGAGAAACAAATTTTATGTGAAATTTCTCTATTATACACTTCTTGACTAGGTGATAGTATTGAATTTGATAGATAAATTTAATGAGACTTACACAGTAAAAAAAAGAAAGCAAGGGTTAACTTATACAATTTGGCAATCTTTGTTAACAGCTAAAGTTCTTGATGATGTGACTAAAACTCGAGCACCCAGAAAATCTCTCAGAAAGTGATGGTGTATATAGCTTTGAAATTTTGAATAGTTTAAAAACAAATTGTCCTAAAGATAGTTGCATCCTTTTTGAAACATTTTCTATGAATATAGAGAATATGTTCTGATAGAACATTTCTGATTCATCTTAACCCTTAAAACATTAATCTAATTTCACTTTACGCCAAAATGAAATTGATTTGTAGCAACAATGCACCTTAAAATGATAATAGACAAGATTGATTTTCCAATGGGATGATCAAAATAAGATGTACATAAAAATTGTTGAAGTAGATTTACAAATTAAAACTTACAAGAACAGCAGTGCTCTCCAGCCACCTAAGTAATGACAGAAAAGTACATTTATAGGATTTACACTCCTATATTTTTAAAATGGCCATGATACAAGAAAATTCTAGAAAACAGGATACTGATTCACTTGTTCCCGAAACAAAGATGATGGACGTCGGTAAACTAATAAGTTTCAAGAACCTATTGGTCAGGAAAGTCACGTGATTTATACTCTCAACTATGTCCGCACCTTTGATTTTATCCCGCACAAAGTAAACGGTGTGTTTGGAGCCGACCATGTGACAAAGATTAATTATACATACTTACAACTTTCAATAACTCATTCTCTCACATTTTGACTTCCAGAGACAGCACTCTTTATCTTACATTTTGACTTCCAGAGACAGCTTGGCTTTGCCAGCTAGTGACATACAGCTCAATACAAGTAACATGGGTGCGTATATACTCTATGACCTTTTTCTTTCCTGTTTTGCCTTTTCAGTCTTGCACATGGCCTCAAACATTTTGTCAAATCCCAAAAGAGACAAACAACCAAAATGAGAGAAAATACATCCTCCTAGAATACATTGCTATATTTCTGTGTATTGATACCTCGCACAAAATATTTATAGTCAACAGGACACTTTTAATATTTAGTCTTTCACCATAATATTCATGTTAGTTACATACGCACACGCATACACACAGAGGAATATTTAACAAGCTATATTAGAATATTTGTCATGTCTTGTAATGTTTCCTTTTTATGTACTTGTTGATGTATAAATTTATTTTTGTTTGTATTGGTTTGTTTTAAATGTTCTTTTGTCCGCCTCATTTACATCATTTGCTTTTCAATAATGAGCCAACGTACGTTGTGGGAGCACATTATTCAGCAAACAACACCCACACATTCAATAATTTAAGGTGTAAGAAAATAACTTATTCAGGAATTTATTAATTACTTGTTAGATATAGTTGATTAAAAAGAATTTTAGACAGTAAAATTGACTATCAGGCAATTATTTAACTTTTGAACTAAATGTTGTCATAGTTGGAAAGATAAAAGCGTGTAACAAAATTCATACATAAAAAGATTTGATAAAAATGCAAATTACATTTAGGGCAATGACCTTTACCTTATCCTGAAGTTAGCCCAAAGTCTTCTCTCACCTGAATAGTTCCCTCATGGCCCGAGGAATAACCCCTTCATTTGGCTGGGCTTCATGACTCAAGTTGTAATTTTCATTCTTATGGCTTCCAAGCATTGTGTGCGTCTTTCCACTGCCTGTTTGTCCATAAGCCATGATGCAAACATTGTAGCTGATAAAAAGAAAAAATGTTTTCCAATCAGGAATAATTTTTACCTGGTTTCATATCAAAAAGATCCCAAACTTTTGAAATATTTTCAAATATTTCAAACAAACTAGAAAAAACTAAAATGAATGTTTACATTCACAGACAAAAAAATATTATTATCAATTAAAATCACCTGCAGCTTTGACATCAATCAAAATCTCATCTTTTTATGTGAGATAAGTCAGCCACACAAATACATTCACATAAATCAAGAAAATCTAGAAGATTTCAGATTTGATATTTGCTTTTATTATAAAAACTAATACCATAAATCCTTGTGCATAAGTCAATCACATGCATAGATTGATCATTGATTTATGGGAATAAATTCATTAATTTTTAGAATTAATTTTTTAAACTAAAAATTGCTTCCAATTCTCATTATGCCTAAATTTCAAACTTAGAAAATTATTACTTATATATAGCTCAACACCAATCATTAAAATTTGACTCAAGTATAGACAGTAGATAGAATATATTTCTTAACATTTTGAACCAGTAAGTTTGATATTTTGAACTGGTCCCATTTTACTATATACCCAGTATTTCTAACTTAGAGACATCATGTAAGATACTAATGATAAAAACCAATCATTTCCAGCCTTTCTTTTTATGGAACGATGGAACAGATTTTTTATAAAGCTGAAATGCTTTTTTTCTAGAATGTAGAGAAATTTTGGCCACAAATATACTATATGACATAAACTCAGAACAAAAACAAAAAACAAGCCATGATGCAAACATTGTAGCTGATAAAAAGAAAAAAATGTTTTCCAATCAAGAATAATTTTTACCTGGTTTCATATCAAAAAGATCCCAAACTTTTAAAATCTTTTCAAATATTTTAAACAAACAAGAAAAAGCTAAAATAAATATTTACATTCACAGAGGAAAAAAATGTAATAATCAATTAAAATCACCTGCTGCTTTGACATAAATGAAAATCTTATTTTTTAAAAACCTCAGATGCTTTCTGTCCAGAGTGTAGAGAAATTTTTACCACAAATATACTATATGACATAAACTCAGAACAAAAAACAAAAAACAAAAATGATTACAAGTACTAGAAATCATAATTATAAAAACAAATAAAAAACTACAATAAATAAAAAAAGTATAACAAAGGCAAATTTGCTTTGTTATGTTAAGAAAAGGAGTAAAACAAATGAGTGGATGAGAATATTGATGAGTTCCAAAAACTTTAATGTCAGCTTGAGTGATAACCCTGTACTGTGAGCCATACAAAGGGAAGAAAGCAGTTGCAGATATTAGAGCTGGAATAAAGCATCCAACTTGAAGCTTCAAAGACCAGTTGGTCTAGAAGGAATGAATAAATGATAAAGGAATGATTTTCTAAAGAAAACAATGGTCCAAAAATTGGATCCACTCTCCTCATGTTGATGTTGGTCTGTTCTGCTGCTAGAATAAGTGAGGAAGAGAGAAAGAGAGCATTTACACAGCATTTTATATTGCCTGGGAAAGTCATCCAAGCAGAATGGCATAAATCATTCTCATTGGTCGAAAATATAAATCAAAACTTCAACGGCCAAAATAATTCTCATGCTAAACAATAAATTTGAAATTATTTCTTTCTGCTACAAAAGCATTCAGCCTTTGAACCAGTGTGCGATATGTATTTGATAATCAAAAGTTTATGCAAATGTTTAGACATACCTCAACATTTGCTGCATCATGTAACAATCTAAATTTTAAAACTTTAACATAACAAAATAAAAACTTCTCACAAATCAAAAACAAAAAATTCACTGAATTTTAAAGCAAAAGGATAAAATGATCAATTATGGTGGAAAGCACTTGGGGAAAAAAATCTCAGAAAATTTTATTTAAAATTGAACCAAACTCAAGAAATCTAGTAAATCAAAGATGAATTTCAAAATTTCTAAAAAGAACCTTGCCAGTGTTTTTAAGAAAGCATTATATATGATGAGCCGCTTAGGCAAAACTATAGTAGGTTAGTTACTGACTCACTAAGTAATTATCGTTTTTATATATATATATATATATATATATATATAGAGAGAGAGAGAGAGAGAGAGAGAGAGAAAATAATAGTTTGTTAAAATCTGTCAAGATGTGAAAAAAATAAATGGAAAGGTGGATGAACCAAACACTGACAAACAGATTCAAATTATTAATGTTTCATCTTTATTTCATCGAAAGACCATTTTGAAGAAAGCTTTCAATGAAATAAAGATTAATATCAATAATTTGAATCCGTTTGTATTTCGTTTATCCACTTTTCGGTTTATTTTTTCACATATTTATATTGTTATATACCAATGAACATTAATGGATATGTGCCATTCCTCATAAATACATTGGACCCTATTGTGAGGGAGTTAATATGCTGACTAAGTTGTCACCACCAGCAGTGGTTAACCTTCTTCATGCTGCTAGTGAGTATTGCATTTTGTTAATGTTATAAAGATTTCAATTTCATTTCCAACCTTCGTTTTGGTTTTTCTCATTCAGTAACCTTTTGTTAAGTGACAATATATATATATATATATATATATATATATATATATATATATATATATATATTAGAATGTTTGCAAGCTGTTGTCAAGTCAGTACTACTGTATGGTTATACAACCTGAACTTTAATAAAACACTTGAAAAAAAGCTAGATGGGAATTACACAAGGATGCTGTGTGCTGTTTTGAATAAATCCTGTTAGCAGTATCCCACAAAACAGCATTTACATGGTCACTTACCACCCATCTCACAAACCAATCAAGTATAATGGACAAGATATGCTGGCCATTGTTGGAGATGTAAAGACAAATTCATAAATGATATTCTCCTGTGGACACATCAGTGTTGGCTAACCAGTAAAAATGTACATTCATCAGCTTGGTGCAGACACTGGATGCCATCAAGAAGTCTTGCCAAGAGCAATGGCTAATAGGGACAGATGGTTAGAAGGAGTCGAAAGAATTCATACTGATGGCATACCATGATGATGATGATGATGATGGTGATGGTGATATCAAGACTATTTATCTATCACTCTTATATATATATATATATATATATATACTTACTTATATATATATACATATATATATATATGTGTGTGTGTGTGTGTGTGTGTGTGTGTGTGTGTGTGTGTGTGTGTGTGTGTGTGTGTGTGTTTATATTGGTTGCTTTGTATAAATGTATATATCAAATTCATTCTAGTGACAAGCTTCCCACTACATAAATTGCAGTTATCAATGAAGAAATCTTATTTCTCAGGTGACCTATCCACAGTTCATATTATATTGGACAAGAGTATTTGAGCTGAGTTGCAGGCAAGCATCTTTTTACGTGTTACTTTGACATCAGTAGGTACTTGAATATGGCCAGCAAAACTTCTCCAAAATGATAAAGATTATCATAGAAGCACTAAATTTGTTGAAATGACTTTATTAATATTTATCTATTAAAAATATATTTATATATGAATATGCATGCTCATCAATGTGTATGTATGTAAGTGTGTATGTGTGTGCATTAATGTGTATTTATAATTAAAAAAAGTTGCTTATGTTTTGGTCTTTAATTGATAATAAAGACACCATCTGATGAAAGCTTTGTTGGTGGAACAGCTTTTGTCTCTGCTGTAGTATGTGTATAATATATATCTATATCTATATATCACTATATCTATATCTGTCTTTCTATCTATTCATATAGTGTGTCAGTAGGTGGGTCTGTGTATATATGAATTGACTAAAGAATGTTTTGGTTTTAGTTTCTTTCGGTTTCTTTCTTTAATAGCATATCAACCTTTGTAGGTTATTTAATGCCAAAGCCACCCTTCTCAAACAGTATTGATACTATTTAACCCATAGCTGGGAGGATAAGGGGGTTCATATCTTTCCTGAGGGTATCTATCCGAAAGTGAACAAAATAGTGTGAATGGAGTTTGAACTCACTTACTATGATTCCGCAGTCCATCGCTTTAACCATTACACCATGAGGACAGACCCTAAAAAATGTTTCAAGACTGAAGTTGCGTATCAAAACAAAAAAGAATAATGAATGAAATGTTGATTTTCTTCAAAATTGTCCCCTTGGAAATCAACTTTTTCCAATGAATTTTCCATTTTTCAAAGCACTTTTGAAACTTTAATATGGAGAGAAGTTTTGCTATCATATTTATTTTAATATTATCCACATCTTCAAATCTTACCACTGAGAAGAATTTTTAATTTAGGAAACAAGAAATTGTCAGATGGCGCTATATATATCTATTATGTCACATGTCCTGCTGGACAATTCAGAGTGAATTTTTGGGACTTATAAAGCTAATGTTTTTATCAACACTCTGGATTACTACAATTATGTATGATTTTTTTTTACATTAGCTCATATGGCAATTTTTTCCTTTTCATTTTGAATTGTCCAGCAGGACACATGGCATAATAGATATCAGCTTCTAAATGAAATCATCTGGAGGTTGCAGTTCAATCCTGACTACAGGCAAAAATTATTAGAAATACTTTCTATAGCTTAACACTTGTATTCTGTTATGGTTAACAGAATTAGAACAATCTACCCCAGCAGATTAAATAAAGGGTTTGGATAAAAGTTCTGGGTAGGCTCCCAAGTTTGACAAGAAACTCCTGAAGAAGGCTGAAGAATGCATTATCTAAAACATTGTAAATAAAGATGAAGACAATAGTTTAAATACATTAAATGATAAAATTATCAAGCTTCATCTAAAAAATTTAGACAAATAATAAAAACATTTGTTTTCTGCAATAGAGATGGGTCTCTAACAATAAATAATAGTCAGAGGGAAGCCATATTGTTGTGAGATTCCACTAATTGTACAGAATTTAAACTTCCAAACTTTAAGAAAAAAAAAGAAAAATAATTGTCTAAGGAAAATGATCACTCCCATTTGTTTATAGAAAGATCCCCACACATGGCCGCGCAAAAGCAGGACGACCAGCTCGAACGTACATTCAGCAGCTATGTGAGGATACAGGATGTTGTACTGAAGACCTACCTTGGGCGATGAACGATAGGGAGGAGTGGCGAGAGAGGGTCAGGGATATCCATGCTGCCAGCACGATATGATGATGATGATGATGATAGAACCCAAAATCGACAACATTCTTAGGAAAAACCAAAATGGCTTCCAAAGAAATAGATCCACGACCTCACAAATATTGACCATCCGTAGAATCCTTGAAGGCGTATGGGCAAAAAACCTACAGGCGACATTACTATTTGTCGACTTTACCAAGGCCTTCGATTCCATTCACAGAGGGAAGATGGAACAAATCCTACTAACATACGGCCTACCAAAAGAAACTGTTGCAGCAATAACGATTCTCTATAGAAACACCAAAGTGAAAGTACGTTTACCGGATGGAGACACAGAATACTTCAACATTATAGCAGGAGTACAACAAGGGGACACGCTATCCCCATACCTCTTAATCATCTGTCTAGACTACATGCTTAGAATATCGATTAATAAAATCAGAGAAAAAGGCTTCGAGCTGACAAAGAAAAGAAGCAGAAGGTACCCTGCAAAAACAATTACTGACGCCGACTACGCCGATGACATAGCAATACTGGCGAATACACCCGACCAAGCTGAAACACTACTTCATAGTTTGGAACGAGCTGCCACAGGCATTGGCCTCCATGTCAATACACACAAAACTGATTTTATGTGCTATAATCAAACAGGCAACATTTCCACTCTAGACAGAACATCTCTGAAACTGGTAGACAAATTCACCTATCTAGGAAGCAGTGTCTCATCAACTGAAAACGACATTGACACATGGCTAACGAAGGCATGGACAGCTATCAATAAGCTATCAATCATATGGAAATCAGACCTGACTGATAAAATGAAATGCAGTTTCTTTCAGGCAGCGGTCATATCGATACTGCTGTATGGATGCACTACTTGGACGCTAACTAAACGGCAATTACACAAGAATGTTGTGAGCAATATTGAACAAGTCCTGGTAGCAACACCCGACAAGGCACCAACTATATGGCCACCTGCCTCCTATCACAAAAACTATCCAAGTTAGACGACCCAGACATGCAGGACACTGCTGGAGAAGCAGAGGTGAGCTCATAAGTGATGTACTCCTATTGACCCCCACATATGGGCGAGCAAAAGCAGGACGACCAGCTCGAACATATATACAGCAGCTATGTGAGGATACGGGATGTAGCTCTGAAGACCTGCAGGAGGCGATGAATGATAGGGAGAAGTGGCAAGAGAAGGTCAGAGATATCTGTGCTAGCGGCACGACATGATGATGATGATGATGATGATTACTTTGTTATGAATAACAATCCTGATAAACCCAAACAAAAATATCTAAATTAATAAATCTTTTAAGTGTTACTAATTTAGATGAAAAAATATTTCTTCATAAATCTAATGAAACTTTCCATTGTAAAATAAATAGTGTTTAGAAAAACAAAATGAAAAAGGATTTTTGATGTTTATTTGTTCGTCTGTGTCTGGGATTCAAGTCTTTACTTCTTCAGCTAGTATAAGATATTCAACTCTGTGTGTGTGTGTGTGTGTGTGTGTGTGTGTGTGTGTGTGTGTGTGTGTGTGTGTGTGCATATAAATAAATTCATGAATGTATATATATATATATATATATATATATATATATATATATATATATATATTAGAATGCGTGTCTCTATTTTTAACAATATCATCTGTGTGCATATAAACAAATTTATGAATATATATATATATATATATATATATATATATATATATATATATGTATGTATTAGAATACATATGTCTTTATTTTTAACGACATCATCTGTGTGCATATATAATGCATGAATGCTTTGTATCTCTATTTAAAATGTTAAAGAATTTTTTTTTCTTCTGTGAATACCCAACAAAATAGACGAATATATAACATGAGTTTTCAAGCTACAAATAAGTAGAATGTAAAATTCCTAAAAACTACATCAGAAACATGAAATTGGCAAAGTATAGGAAAATAAATAAATAAATAAAATTCTTATACTACATTCAAAATTTCACACGGCAATAGAAACATTCTTATATTCCTTACTTAAAACCATTGATCTTTATTGGATTTAGGTGCAAGATGCTTTTGGGAAACCTTGACTGTATTTAGTGAAAATTCTATTCAGACAAGACGCATTAAAAAAGGTTAAGAAAGAAAAACAGCAGTAAAGTGTGGTGAGAGGAAGGGGTTTAGTCATCCTTAATACTTCTTATACTTTCTGCTTCAAGTGTTAAAATCCTGTATTTGAAAATTCCTTGGTCAAGTGCCAAATAAAACTATTTTTTGTGGAATAAGATTATGAGGTAAAGACATCTTGAATAATGTTTGTCTTTCAATCAATATTTATCATAAAATTTCAATATGTATATTTATTATAAAAGTTTGTTTAACAGATACTTTCTACCTATTTTTGATAACAATTCTTTAAAATTTAAACTTTCTGTTGAATATGGTTCTGTTTTGTGTCAACAAAAACCCACTTAAAGGCCACTTTTGACTGGCATTAATGTTAATATGAAGTTTGTTCTATTTATAGAATTTATATAAATTGTAAGAAAATAAATATGGGGAAATACTCTAAAATTAGCATTTAATAATTATCTTGCTTAGAATTTATAATTATTAAAATGAAGATAAACAAAGATCCCACATTATTATCATTGAATTAGATTGGAAATGAGAAATATTTTCAGTTTTTGAGTATTTTCCTGCACTAATTAAAATCCTGCTACAATAAATCATTTTTGCTGTTTTTTGTAACATACAAAATTCAGATTATAATATAGACACAGAGCTCTTACTCATTAGCAGTAATTTTTACAAGTATTATCCTTCATCTCCTTAATTCTAGTTACTTTTTTTTTTAAAGTTGATAAAAAGCAACTAGAATTAAGAAAATGAAGGATAATACAACCCAAAACTATTAACTATGATTGATAAAACTTTATCTAAAAACAGATAAATACCTTAAACAATAGTAGTGTATAAAACAATTACATTAAATTTCGTGCCAACAAATAAGAGATAGGAGCATTGAGTGGCTTTATAGGTATTGCTTGGTCTTCTGTGATACTATTTATTTTTTTGGAGCTGAGTTTGTAAAAGAGAATGTGAGTTTGAATCTCAGCAGAAGATTATCTTATTCTTGTTTCCAATGAACACTGTTTTTCATAGTGATAGAAATGATCACCTGAGTGATTTGCAATGACAGAATTAGAAAGATGACAGATAATATGAGTAAAAAAGATTAATAGGATTTTATCTAAAAATAAATAAATAGATGAATAAATAAATACATAGCTTTTATTTAGGAGTCAAATTCAAAATACAAACCTTTTAAAATCAACCTTTTTTATTTGTTTTTGTCATTCTGGTTACCAGAAAAGAGTATAAGTTTTAAAATAGTTTTCTAATTTCATAAGACAAAATCCTCTTTGGTGAAATATGTCAGTCATGAGTTAATGAATTTTCCCAAATAGAACAAGATTTTTTTTTATTATTCGCACTTTAATAGAAGAAAAATATCTTTAATAATTATGTGAGTTTCCATGAATATTTTCAATATCTTAAAAGTCATATCGTTATTGTGCACAATTTATATTGAATATTCAATTATCTGCCATTGTTCATAACAGTGGTTACTATTGGAAAGTGAGTACAGATTTTTTAAAAAACAGACTAAAAATCTTCTTCTTTTCCAGGTATCATGGTATGAGAAGACATCTATTATGTCTGCTCTTAACACACCCCTCAGTGAGTTGTGAAATTTCACTGCTTCATCCACATTATAAAATTGAAAAAAATAAAATTCTATTTTTCATGACCTATCAGAATAATAAGAAACAAAAAAATAAAGATGTTGCCAAGTATTGAAGACTACACTTAACAAGCCACTTCTTCTATAAACTTTCAAATATTCCCTAACTATTTCATAAAAAGAACATAATCAACAAGATTTATCAGTAAGTAACTGGACAAATTTATTGTACATATTTTTTACTCATCTATTTGTATATATGTCAATAAGTTTATTGTTGTTTTAAAAATGATTACCCCTTCCATTGGCTTCAATGACAATTCCAACAATTTCTATAATGAATAATCCAATAAATCATTTCTATTTTTTAGGGTTATTATAAGTATATTAGTATTATTAGTATTATTAGTATTAAATAATATGAAAAAATATTTATTAGTTGTAAAGTATATGAGGATGTTGATTTTAAAATATATCTATTTCCAATTTCATTGAAAATTATACCAAGCAAAACATTATCATATAATAATTGTTCATTAAATAATATTTGTTAGTTTACAAAAAAATTGTTTCTTTACCCAAATTATTTTGTTTTACTTATTTTGTATATATGTATGTGTATATATCTGTGTGTATATATGTATGTGTGTCTGTGTGTATATATATGTATGTGTGTCTGCACATAAGTATGTACGTGTGCATACAACAATTTCTACACACCCGTTATATTCCACACATATATATATATATATATATATATATATATATATATATATATATATATATATATATTGTTACGTACACCCCGCCTTTTTGATGACCAAAACAGAAGACCAGAAGTAATACAGACATGGATTGAGGTCTTAGCAAATACAAATGACCTTGGAGCGGCTAGCAACCTAGAGTCGCACAGCAATTGGCAGGGACTGATCATGGGATATGGGTGATAGCCGCTTGGTGTGAAAATTAAGTGTTTCAAAACACAGACGGCCAAGAGCTCAGCATTTGCAGATGTCTGTCATGTTCGCTCCAGAAATATGATGCGCAAGTGAAAAGAACTTGAGGTCCTGAACAAAAATTGAAACCTTCAACTAATAATAAAGAAATAGTGATCAGATTCCTACAACAAATTTGTAAATCGGTTACACCTCAAGGAGAAAAAAGAAACGGGGCTGAAGAAGCTGAGTACATTATGATTTAAAGTAAAGTTGGCGACTATAGTCGAGGGTGACCTGAAGGCTTCCTATTCAATAGCTACTACACTGAGGTATAGGGAAATGCGTTACTCCTTCCCCTGGGTTTCCCCACTTTACCCTTGATCCATACCTTATAATGCTGACTGTTAAGCAAGGAGATATATATATATATATATATATATATATATATATATATATATATATTATGATTTACCCTCTCTAAACTCTCTCTCATTACATTGTTGAACTTTGAAATGAACTTTTGATCATTAAATTTTATTAACTTAATTCCTCTGAATACAAAGAAAAGAAAGAAAGGAATTATAAAGAGGAAAGAAAATAAAAAGAACAAATAAGAAATAATCGCAAATCAAATTCCACAATTCTTATTTAATACATGTACCTTTCCCCCACAGTTGCTTTAAGATTGACTTCAATAGTCTTCTTTGTTTTTGCTTTCTTTTACCCTTTTATTTTGATGTTTGAATAAACTATTATAGCAGTTGTTATAACATCTTGAGTTGTTCTTTTCATCCTCTGATTACAGCAGACTTTTAAATAAATCCCTTGTGCTTTTTTTTTAATTTTGATTTGTCAACCAGATGAGATCTTGTTGTAAATTCGAATTCTATTTGAATTTACATATTTGGTTTAATCATTGTTGCTCAATATGACTTATTGTGTTTCCAGCATGTGACAATATAAATATATATATATATATATATATACATAAAGTATATTTTGACAGACACTGAATGAAGTCTAGATGACTTGCCAGGAGCGATGGATGATAGGGATGGATGGCAAGAGAAAGTCAGAGAACTCTGTGCTATCAGCACAACTTAATGATAATACTGATGATTTATTTTCACAGACACCATGAATTATACAGAGAGCCCAAAAATCCCATTGAATAGAGCATGTTTTCAGCTATGAAACCCTATTTTTTTCTCATAATCACCATCATTAACAGTACATTTTTACTAGTTGTAGTCTTTTAATAAGACAAAGTTTCAGTATTATAACATTTGGTGTTAGAGTGAAAATTTTAATTGCATATTAAATTAAGAGAAAATATTTTTTTCTTTAAACAATGCTGTTCGTTTGGCACAAAAGTTATCTAAAGTATGGGAAAATTTAATCAAATAAAAAAAATATTTTTCAAAATTTGGAAAGGAAATTTCCGTAAAAAAGACTTATTCTTTACTGAATTTGTACCAAAAATGTTAATAAATCCAAAAACCAATTGAGTTTTGGCAGAATTTTAATCTTTTTAGCTAATTATGAGGTTCCACTCTGTTAGAGTGAAAATAATGTTTCAAACATAAATATGGTCACTTCTGTAGAGTTTACTCAAAGAAATTTTAAATTAAAATTTCTTGAATTTTTCTACTTACTAAAGGCACAAAGAATTTAAGGATAATATTAAATTTTGTAAGCATTTGGAGTGGGGGTTTTTTAATCTTAAGTGTCAAAAAAATTAAATATGCCTATGCATGTTTTACAAAAAAGCAACATGTTGCAAACTTTTTTTTTCATTTTTGTAATTTATGTTTTTGCTATTCATAAAAATATTTAGACAAAATTCTAATGTAAAATTTATTTGTTTCTAATGTTGAGTATCAAATATTTTGGTTGTTCAAGAAATTGTGTTGCACTGTGAAATATTGAGGCATAATATTTGTTACTTTTCAAAAACCACAAAATCAGTGAATAATGATGGCTATTTTTACAATGATATTACGAAAATGACGGCAATAAAACAAAACATTTTTTCACAGTCTATAATGGTCGAACACTTTATCAAAGAGACACACTTTTGTCCTAAAAAATTTGCAAAGAAACATTGAAAAACCAACTAAGAATTAACCAAAAAATATTGATGAAAGTAAAAGACATTGACTTTATAATAAAATGAAATAAAAATGTCTAAAAAATCAGATGTAGTTTTTTTTTAATTCAGTGAAAAACACTGACCTCAGAGAAATCTTAAAAGATACTCACTTAACTGCTGGTCATAAGGCTTACTGCATTTGAATTTGATTTGATTTTTTTTTTAATATCTGCAGGTGAGTGGAGAAGAGAAAAAAACTAGTATTATGGTGTGAAACAAATGTTTAGTTTAACCACTCCTGACCATCTTTGTCACAAGTGGAGGTCTTAGTATTCTGTGTCTTCATATTAAAAGTCAAGTCTCCCATTTAATTTTTTTGCAAAATTACAATAAACAACAGGTAAACTTGTGTGTGTGTGTATATATATATATATATATATATATATATATATATATATATATATATATATATGCACTTAACATTATATAAATGGAAATATAGACAAAAAACAAACTTTTCAGAAATCTCATTAATTTCACCAAAAGTTCAAAAACTATTTTTGTTCATAAGCAACAAAAATATTTTATGGCAATTTTGTACATAGATACAAAAATGAATTGAAAATGGTATTTATACATTTTAGTTTATAAAAATAATCTAAAATGTAGAACATTATTGATGATTTCTTTCTTTATTAAGGATAATGAGTTATCATGAAAAAAATGGAATTGATGTTTCTTCATGATGTCTGTGTCAACATGTTCATGTAACAAAAAACTCTTATTTTCTCTTCAAGCCTTTTTTTTTTTTTGGCATTTAACGTTAATAAAAGAATAAAATTCAAATTCACATAAATATTGAATGGAAAACTTGATCAAAATAAATCAAAGTTTCTTTTTTTTTTTTTTTTGGTTACTGAAGAATACTTTATGAGATAACCAAAATCTATCAATAAATAACATTTTAAAAATTTAATCTGATATTCATTTCATATAATAAAGAAAAATTGACTTTTATATCCAGTGATCATGGATTTTTATTTTTCATGTTTAAACACAGAAAATTGACTAGTTTTTGAACTCAATCAAAATCTTGTGTGTTTAATGATGGAATGGTTTATTATAATAAGAAATATACCTTTTGTGTATACTTCATCATTGTACATAGAGTGATTACTCACAGTGCATTGGTGTGCTATGCTTATAATTTGGGAATCACAACTCAAAGGAATTTTGTTTATTTATTGCCAGTTATTTTAACATTTAAAGTAATGATTTGTCAACTATATATAATGTAAACTTGATTTTAAACATTAATTTTTAAAGACAGGTAAAGCATTATTAAAAACATGCAATTTGAATTTCAGTCGTCTCCAATGAGTCAAAAATAATAGAAAATTACTGACCTTTTATACAAGTAATGACGATTTAGACTCAAAACCATGAGTCATCATCTAATAAAACTTTGTCAGTTGGGGGTTTGTTTGTTTTTGCTTTTTGCAACAACTTGTGTATATAATATTAGAATTCACTTTGTTTGCTTGTTATGAAGTTCCCAGCTCAGATTCTCCAAACAACACCCCTCCAGTTTTGAATTCAGAATTTCATAATGTAGTAGCAGCATCTTCTCACCTGGCACCCTGGTACCTGGCTATGTGAATTATTACAAAAGGTCAATCACAAGAAGTCTCTTTGTACAGATGAGAGGCAATCAGAGATGGGACTTGGGGATTTTTGAAGTGTCGGTCTATTAATTATCAAAAGAGCAGCAAGTGATGACCTAAATTTTGGATTGAGCAAAGATACTCACTTACATTGGAGGTTGGCACCAATTTATAAAAGAATGAATCTTTCCTTGATCAATTGAACAAGAAACTACTTTACATCATCCTGTTTTATGAGATGGATCCAAAAAAAACTTGCAACATCAGTGTTGATCTTTTACTTTTTGATATGGACAACCTATTATGTCATCACCATCTCTTCATGTCAACTTTGCTTCTTCTATGACAACATTTTCTTTGGGACATCAATATTTTTCCTTCTCTTTGACCAGTTGCCTAACCAGGGTTAAAAGAGCCCAGTCTGCCTACTGTTAACCCATTGTTGGGGAGAGAAGATATGAATTCATATCTTTTCCATTTGGCATTGATATAAATGCAAATCACATCATCCAGGATGTGAACTCAGCTGATTTGTTCTATTTCCTATGATAATAACTTGCATCTCATGATACATCATTTAAAGGGAAAACATGTTTCTTAGCAGCAAGAGAAAAATAAAAGACAATGTGAAATGCTAATAATGAGAGAACATTGATAAAATGTGATATATTTCTCAGAATATGAATGGGAAGAGAAGGATTGAAATAAAAATATCACTTCTTCACATGTTGATTAAGAATCCCACAGAAGCAGTGACATTGGCCCCCCCTCACATGACATCATAAAGAAGAAAAATAATAATTTTACGATAATTTTGAATAAGTTGTAAAGTTACATTGAAAAGAGTTTACTTAATAAATAAATAAGTAAGTTGGCCAACCAAAGTTGAGGGCAACCAGAAGGCTCCCTTTTCAATAGCTACTACACCAAGATATAGGGAAGGTCATAACTCTTTCCTTTGGATTGCTCCCCTTTTCCCTTGATATGTACCTTATAATGCTGAATGTTAAGCAAGAAGGTGTCAAGTACCATTTTTTGAATCTTTGTATGACTCGACCTGGGATTGAACCCCAATCTCCTTGGCCATTGGTATTTAATTGACCCAATTTTGATTATTTTCACTCCCTCTTTATGATTAATGTTTTTTATTTTCTTCTTCCATCATATTCATCTCTTATTTACCAAATCTTATTGGTACTTTTCTAACACATATTTAACTATATTATTAATAGTAAAGAACTTAGATTCAGGTTAACCTGGGAGACTTGCAACTATGTTTTTTATGTTAAATTCACAATCTTCTAATTGTGATAGATTCATGACAATTAATGTTTTGATTTGTTCTGTTAGACAAATTTTGTAGATTACATTTCTAGATTTACAACAGCAATGCCTATACCTGATTGCAATCTTTTAGGTAGTTTTTCTTCATGAAAGATCTTCCAAGCTTAAAACAAGACCATCTTTATTAACCTCACATTGTTGGTTTAAATGAGTTTTTGGATTATCACTTCTTACTTTTTGTGGGGTGGGGTAGGACACTGAAAAGTAATATTTTTGTCAAGGAGGAAGACTCTTTTTTGTGTTTAAGACACCTCATCTGTCATATTTACATTTTTCAGTTTTTCTTTGAGCTTACTTTGTTCTCTACCTCTCCTACTCTCTTTTCCTTTTCTCTTACCCCGCCCCACCTTTCAAATCTCACTCCTCTTTAACTTTGCTTTTGATTTCTCCTCACCCCATCATTGACAGTTGGAGTGGTTAAGTCAAATTTATACAACCCTACTGATAAATAAGGTCTCCACTGTTATAAAACAAAGTTTGGATCAGTGAGAACATTGAAACTGGTATCAAACTAAAGTAGATTCATTTCTCTCGAAAATTAGAAACATATTTTTCAACATGATCGTCATTTAGTGTAACACATTCTAATGAATATTCCATTCACTTTTTTCTTTCATCCAGAAAAAAATGTTTCCAGTTTACTTTTGATTTATTTGTGCACAGCAACATCACTTTTGACCTTTCACCTTTGTGAATCCCTCGAAATCTGATGATGCCAAATCATGGCTGTATGCAAGGTTTGAATTTCAGGCTTCTCACAATTTGTTGTTTCACTCATAAAACACACTTATCTTGACTCTAATGCAACTTTTTGATTCATCAAACTCACTTTCAACATTGATAAAACTACAAACTGCCACCAGTGATTGCTTTCATACATCTGCAAATTTTTGTGCTAAAAATTCTATCACTACTTTATATGTGAATGTAGTATTCATGACTAATGAATGCAGTTAATTAAGGAACTTACATTAAGCATATCTGAATAACACTTTATATATTACTAAATACAAGTCCAAACATTTCTATCTCCATTATTTGTGATGGTACAGAGAATTCAGTCTTATTTCTCAACCAAACCTCATATCTATGTTTGTTCCTTCATTTATAATGAACATATATTTATAGGTAACAATCAAGCAGTGCTTACTTGTTGAAAATGAAACTTGAAGACATTTGCTACAATCCAAAAAAACGTGTTTTTAACAAACGTGAAATTTTCTTACAAAGAGTCACAAGATAAAATGTTCTCTTGCAATGTGTTTGTAAGCATCAAAGTCACAAATGACTTATGTACAAATATGTTTATAGATGTAATAAAGGTTGTAATAAAAGCAGCAATACTTCACTCTTGTTACAAGCATATGAGAATGGTGTGTATGTATGTATGTATGTATGTATGTATGTATGTATGTAAGCACAATTATGGTAATAGTTGGAGATAAACTAACCTTGTATTGAATAGACTTCTGATTGAAATATGTTTTTTAAACTTGAAACTCATTATAGTGAATTGGGTTGAAGAAAGTGTTCTTGTTATCAGGAAGAATATAAGATTTATAAAATATGAATATGTTTTCCTATCCATGATAAAAAAGATCAAAGAAGTCACAGCAAAATATGGTGAGTGGATGATACATTATGTTGTATTGGCTCTTCTGAATACAATTTACTCACTGGAAATGTTGAAAATATGAAATTGTGGTTAAATGTTTTGGAGATATCAGCTCAAGAAAATTGTGACTTTGGTTGTTCCCTGATTAGTTATATATATATATATATATATATATATATATATATATATATATATATATATATATATGAGCTCTGTCAGCTTGGGCTATAAAATATGCCAACTGCATCTCTGCAAAGGGGTAAGTCTCCTCCCACTAACAAGAGCCCTGAATATGATACTAAACCATCTGGTTGTGAGGCTTTTGTCCTAGAGGTTTGGCAGATGTGGAGTACCTCTTAATTACCATTACTCCCAGGTCCACACTAACTTTAAATAAGGGTTAGGGTATCAACAATGGATCGAATAGAACTGTTTCATCATTATTATACTGGAAACAAATTTACTGTGTGCAAATAAAATTATTTATGTTAGATAGCAAAACTTGAAACCCAGTAAATTATTCATTTACAAATCATATATATTTGATATACATGTATAAACAGGACTTAGCATTAAATAACCTATAAGAGTTGATATGCCATAAAATACAAGCAAGCAAGCAACCTATGCATATATATATATATATATGTATATATATATATATATATATATATATATATATATATATATATATTCTTACTTGTTAGAAAAGATAGATATAAGAATTTTGTGGTATATAGAAGTTATGACACTCTTTTTTATGCTTGAAGTAAAAATAGCATAAAATTGACCTATCTATATATTGATAATTAATCAAATGATCAAAGCTGTATAAACTGATCTTTCTTTTAATATCAAAGTTTAACATTCATTAATAGTTTAACAAATGACTGTCCAGTTATTATCAATTTTATTCTATTTCTTTTATTTTTTATCATGGTCATTAAAAGACTTGAAGAAAAAGAAAATTACAAATACCTGGGAATATTAAAATTAGACACCATTAATTAAAAAGAGATGAAAGAAAAAGTAAGAAAAAAGTACCTCAAGAAAAAGAAAATTTCTTGAAACCAAAGTCTGCTGTAAAAAATCTCATCAAAGGAGTAAACACCAGGGCAGTCCCCTCGTAAGATACAATGAACCATTCTTAAAATGGATAAAGGAGAAACTCAGATAAATGCAATAAAGAACAATAAATTATAATGCACAAAGCCTTACACCCAGTAGATGATATAGTCTCTATAGGTCAAGAAAAATGGAGAAAGACAATTGCAACAATACAAGGACTGGAGAAATGCACAAAAAAGACCAAAGAAAACAGAAAAACAAAAAAATTGGAAAACAAAAATCTGTATGGATACTTCAAGCACAAACTGAAGAGATTGCTCGCCAAAAGACTTAGTCATGGCTAAGAAGAGGAAATCTCAAGAGAGAAACTGAATCTCTTTTAAAAGTAGCACAAAATAATGCCATAAAGATCAAATATATTAAAGCAAAAACTGATAATACCCGGCAGAATAGCAAGAGTAAGTGTTGGATATTGACCAAAAAGATTCCTTTAACATACTGCATAAGATGCGTGGATGACATAACAAGATATGCACCTGTTTCCTAAAGTAAACAAAATGCAGGTATTTCCCCAACACAAGTGCCAAATAAATTGTATGGGTGGCATGCTGGAGAGAATGTGTGCTACATGCAATGCGTATGTGGGAGGTGTAGTCATGAGGATTCCATGGGTGTCAGGAAAATTATATAAACCAAGGAAAATTTTGACCCAGGGAGAACACAGACCAACAGAAGAGCAACTAGATGTTACACCACTCTGAGTGCTGGGCTTGTACCAGACTGCCTAGGGTTGAGAGGTAGAGAAAAGTCAGAGCTGTACAAGACTCACAGAAGTAGACAAGTGAGGAGAAATTAAGATGATTCGATACCTTGAGATAATGCCAGACTTACAAAAGTAGAGAAGTGAAGAGAAACTAAAATGATTCAATGCCTTGAGATAATGCCAGATTCATGAAAATAGAAGGGCGAGAAGAAACTAAGATGATTCAATGTATTGAGGTGGCCCTAAACTTGTCTCATGAAAGCAGAATGGAGAAGAAACAGTTCACTGAAGATTTGTATCTCACCCCTGCATGTACATTTCAGCCACCTTCAACTATCACTTACTCAACCCATACATACATTTCAGGTAATAAAAGAAAACATCAGCATTGTGCTTTTTCTCAGTATACAACATATGTTGTGTGGAGACAGAAGGGGAAAAGCATAATAAATAAATGCAGAAAACTGGCACAAAAGGAGAACAAGACTAGACATGACTTGGTAGGGAAAATGAGCCACTAGGAATTGTTCCAGAGATTTAAATTTGACCATTACTAACAAATGGTATATGCATAAACCAGAATCCACCCAAGAAATAAGACAGAAAATCTTCTGGGATTTTGAGATACAAATAGATGATACAAATTTGGCCAGAAGGCCAGACCGAGTGTTAATTAACAAGAAAATATAACTTGTCATCTAAACCACAAAGTGATAATGAAAGAAAGTGAAATGATAAACAAATACTAGGATCTTGCCAGAAAGTTAAAAACCCTTTGAAACATGAAGGTGATGGTGATACTCATTGGTGCACTAAGAACAGTCCTCAGTGGCTGGGAAAGGAGACTAGAGGATTTGAAAATCACAGGAAGAATCTAGACCATCTAGATTACAGCGTTAAGATCAGCTAGATTACTCAGAAGAATCTTATATACCTGAGGAGACTTGTTGTCACTCGGACTTTAGTGAAAATCTTACAGGAAGTAAAGAATTAATAATAATGATACCATGCTGATCACAGCATTGTTGAGATCAGCTTGAATATGTGGAAGATTCCAGGAAACCTGAGTTAAAACTGGTTTGAAAAACTTGCAAAGAGTGAAATAAAGAAAAAATTACCCTGACCAAAAAGATTTTCAAAATGGAACCACCCCAAGCAACTACAAATCAATAATGTGTATTCCAATGATGTGTAAAATCCTGAAAGCACAAATAAATAAATAAAGTTTACAACTTTCAAGCAAATAATAGATTATTTGTTTAAAAGTCGTGGACTTCTTCCTGAAGAATAAAAAGTATGCTGTAAATGAACTAGAGGCAAGAATGACCTACTGTACATCAAATAATAAATATTAAAAGAAGTGAAAACAAGGAGGTAGCCACAATATGGATGGACTGCGGAAAGGCATACAACATGATCCCACAATGATAGATATTAGAATGTTTAAAAATGTTCAAAATCTCTGAGCAAGTAATCAACTTCAACATGAGTGTTAAGAAAACCTGGTGAGTAGAATTAACTGCAAGAGAACAATACCTAGCAGAAATCAACATGCAAAAAGTTATCTTTCATGGAGACTCATTGTTTATTACTATGTATCTTTATAAAGCAGGAAATAGATTTAAAAACCACAAGAAAAAATAAACTAATTCATGTATATGAATAATGTCAAACTTAAAATAAAAACACTTACATAATCAGAACCATCTGTCAAAACATAGAAAGGGAATTTGAAATTGAAAAATGTGCCAAGATTTTAATGAATAAAGCAAAAGAAACAACAGAAGGAATAGAACTACTCAATCAAGAAAGTATGAAAATGTTTAGAAAAAAGAAAACTACAGATACCTGGAAATATTAGAAGCCTATATTATCAAATGAAAGGAAACAAAAGAAAAATAAAAGAAGAATACATTAGAAGGTCTTCAGCAGGAACTTAATTGAAGGAATAAACATCTTGGCAGTATTCCCACTCAAATGATTCAACCCATTCTTAAGCTGGACCAAAGAACAAAAAAAAGATAAAAATAAAAATGATGTGCCAAGCCTTACATCCAAGAAATTAAGTGGACAGACTGTAGGCTACAAGAAAAGAAGAAGGAAGAGGACTTAGCAACATTGAGAGGTTTGAGTGAATTTTGGTAATTCAGAAACTCAAAGAATATACAAACAAGAGTAAAGGGAAATTGATTAGAGTTGACAATAACAGAGGAATAATTGAACTGAAAAAGCAAAAACATCTCGGCCAGAAGATGAGACCAAACGGTAATCAACACGAAGAAGCAAACATCAACTAGTTGACTTTACTGTTCCAAAGATAACAGAGTTAAGATAAAAGAAAGCAAAAAACTAAATAAATACCTGGACCTTGCCAGAGAACTAAAAAAAGTTGTGGAACATGAAGGTGACAATCTGTAGCTTTTGGAATAATCCTGAAGATCCTGATTCAATGACTTGGTGTACAAGAAATTTGTAGAAGAATTGAGACTGAACAGACCACAGCACATTTGAGATTGACTCTAAGCTTGGAAAGCTCGGGAAACTTGTGTCATTCAGAAAGGAAGATAAACAGTTACAATGGATATGAAACACTTGCAAAGAGTAAAATAATAGGAAATTTATGATGTTATAGCTTTTTATCTAAGAAATTCAGACTATTAATGTCTAATTCTTCTTTATTTTAACTTTGAAAAAGTTTTTATGCATTTACTAAGCTTAGCTTAATCTGTCACCAGACTATAGTTTGGAGTTTCCAGTGAGGACTTTATCTACATATATCAAAACTGTAGTTACTACCTGCCTTTGTCAGGATTTGGTGTACTAAAGAGAAAAGGGATAAATATCCAAGTCGAAATGTAACCAACACCATACCTGTAAATGAATGCTCTTATGACATGGTTCAACAGGCAAATAAAATAAAGAAATCAATTCTTAGCACACCAGCTTTCCCTGTGACACCTGTCCTAACCAACAATTGCACAACATATTTTCTCCCTTTCACTCAAATACTGAAGCAGAATTAGAATTGTAACTAAAAATTACTTAATTTTTCAATGCCCCTCCATTGCTTTATATCATAATTCTACAAAAAACAAGCATGCAAAATCCCATGATCAAATACCATATTGATACAGTTTTTAAAGATGGTGAAATGCAATGACAGTCTATAAATAAAAACATATTTTCTTTTATTTTAATTTGAAAAGTTATTTTCTCATATTTTTATGCTGAAGTTGAAGTTATGCAATGCAACACAGAAGAAAATCACTAAAAGATGAATCACTTATTTGAAAAATATCATCAATAAATTATTTTCATATTTATAAAATATTATTTTCAGTTGTTTCAGCCATTTGTTAAATGTATTTATTTTGTTAGGTATATATATATATATATATATATATATATATAGAGAGAGAGAGAGATATAGATATATATATATAACTAAATATAATTTTCATGGGTTCAGCTGGTGGTGGATAGTTTTTTATGAAAACAGTTACATCTTCAATCAATTCATTGGGAAAATAATGAAGTATAAAAGTTGTTTTTATAAAACTAAAATCTGTGTATAACTTCTAGTCTCCATTGATTGTATTTAAAGTCAAGAGAACTTTATGACCCTTACAACTGTAATTTTATATTTGTTAAAAAATATGCTTCCTTGCCAGTGATTTTGAAAGTGTGAACAGGGAATCTTTTGGAACAGAATGAAACACAATTATTTCAGTTCTTCTGAAAGTAAGTTCTTTCATGAAAGCAGGTGACAATGAAATTTGTGCTTTTTCATAACAATAGCCATCTTTAAATATAAAACTGTAGAGCTTCATCATATTGCTACAAGAAAAAAGAAGAAATAAAAAGGGAAGAGAAATAAATACTTTTACCCATACATAACATATACAAACTGAGAAATGTGGACAGTAAGGTGTAAGATAGAAATAAATATGATTTCTTCATTTCTCAATTGGGGAATTTCTCTAGAACACAATAATCTGCCAATAACTAAAGAAAATTTTTTAAAAAGTTGCCTGGATGATAGCAAATAGAAGTGAAGATCGAAAAATAAAAGAGAAAGGAAAATGATTATGCATATGCGAATTACATAACATTTATTTTTTATTTGTGTGGATGTGTATGAATTCCCATTTTCATATACATCATATATTTTAATATATTATAGTATTTATTCACAGTATATATATATATATATATATATATATATATAATGTAACCATTCATGCAACATTCAAGCATTCAAGTATATAACTTGGTGGCTACATTCAAACATACTTGATATTAACTTAAATAAGATATATATATATATATATATATATATATATATATATATATTCTGCATTGTATAAATACATAAAATAAACATACACATACATATTGTTATATAATTATGTTTTTTTGTATATCCTATACAATTATGTATATGCATATAGTAAATGTATATGACATATAATTATATAAATGCATATGATACACAATTTTATGAATGTATGTGATATACAAGCAAATCAACCCTCAAGAAATCTAGATTTTAAGACAGTTGACAAAATCCCAAAACTTACCACAGTCTGTCTACCCTATCCTAAAGGCTTGGTAAAAAAAATTCAAAACAATATGAAGTCCATATGACATCAGAGCATTCAGGAGTGGCTCAACTCTTCATAAACCCCCAACAGAATACAACATAACCAAGAATTGTATATATTCCATCCCATGCAGCTGTGGCAAAGTATACAAAGGTAACACATGCCATCCTCTAAAAGTAAGACAACAGGAACATCAAAAAGCAGTAGTATGAGTGGAAATAGAAAAGTCAGGTATGGCTGACCATATATGGAAAGAAAAGGGAAACCATCAATCCTTGCAGGATAAATAATCGATAGGAAAAAACATTGGAAAAGAAGACGTCTCAAAGAATCAGCACATATGTTGGGCCATGTTGACTTCTTGAGTAGACCAAGTATAGAAATGAACACAATCTGGGAACCAATAATTGAAAAGGCCAAATGAAATTGTTTTTAAAGAGAATTACTTTTAAAAGATATCAAGAATAACTGATGCTATTGGAATTTATATTTCAAATTCATCTTGTGAAACGGCTCGAGAAATTTCTTATGATGCTTCTCAAATTGATAGGTATGGAAAACAATGACATTATTATTTGAATAAGATTTTCATATTTCTTGAATGCCTTGTTTGATCAACAGTCAAATTCTAAAAATGATTTCCCGCATTGAATCATTTCTATGCACAGATAAACAAGGGATACCTGAGGAAGGCTGGAGGATACAGTGACTGAAGCATTGTGTTTCAACTAACAACTATAAAGATGAGGAAAACAGTCCAAAAAATCACATACAAAATAATATAAGTGTGTCTAATATACAATCATATGAATTTATATGATATGTAGTTTATATGATATACAATTCTATAAATGATATACATGTACCAATGTGGAGTTTCAGAGGTACAATAGACATAAAAAGCTGAATTCAGATTCCAGGCAAGAATTCCAGTTTGTATTCACTTTATACCAACTCCCTTGGGAAAGGCACCAATCCATAGCTTCTTTTCCCAGCTTTAAGCAAAATGATGAGAAAGACTGCTAGTCTAGTCTTGGTTTGTAACCAATTTAGGAGAAAGACAACTTTGAATTAAGAACAAGGAGCTAAAGTGCCTGAACCAGTTCAACTCTGTTTTTCAACTTCATCTTGACAATTCCAGCAATTCCACTGGTTAAGCTAAATTAAATCTTAATTTTCTCTTGGACATCATTAGTAGCATTAAGAAATGACTTGCTGCATGGGTAGTTATTTCTCATCCACACAACTTTCCCCAAAGCTGTGCTTAAATCCACTTATATATCTATGGTCTTTAAAACCAACAAATCTATGCAAATATTTACATGCCTGTATATTTATAGATAAATGTGTGTTTGGGTACATGTATGTGTATGGGTTTGAATGCATGAGTGTATTATAAATACATATATGTATGATTATTGTAATGTCATTTTATAAAAAGATATTTTCTAATTTTTATATTCAGGTATGAATACAAGGATAGGTAGATAAAGATATTGACGGAGATTCCTAATTTTCAAAAACTTTCCTTGATTTCATGCTTTTAAGCTAAAATACCATCTTTAGAAAGATAATATCACACAAGCTCAATATTTTTTTTAAATTTATCACTATTTAAAATATAATTTTTAAAAAAATGTCAAAGGATTACAATATAAAAATAAACACTTATTTAAGAGATAATAAAAAAGTTTTCTTGTGCATAAGTTGAACTTAATCATACATTCTCTATATCATCTTCAAGTTCACTGCGTGACAAAATCTTTCCCAATTCTTTTTATAACAAACATTGCTATGCCATGTCTTATCAGTAAATACTTCTATCTTATCTCTTCATATTCTATTTACACTTCTCTTCTATTGTGCTTGTTAGTCATTGGGCACCATTCAACCAACCTGTTTTCCTTGTTTTTCATATATGTCTTACCCACCACTATTTTTGTCTCTTAATCTTTTCTATATCTGTTAACTTGATCTGCTCTTGGATTCACATTGTCCTCTCTTTGTCTTTTACTGGTATTTCTAACATTGCCCATCAATCTTTGTGCAATTCTGACTTTCTTTTCAAGTGATCTGGTTAATTTTCATGTTTATATCAAAGACAGTATTATACATTCATTATACATTTGACACTCTAAGCAAACTGGCATTTATGCAAATTAAGAAAAATGATCTTGAATTATTTGACATTATTTATGTCACTTGGTGCATATCTGCAGGATTGCATGTGCTTGGGTATATACATGTCAAGGGTGGGGTTGATCACATGATGGATATTGGACTGAAAAATGGAATTGGCAAGCTGAGTTTGAATTCTGGTCAAGATTGTTTGCAATTTACTTTGTACTAATGCACATATGAATCCATTTTTTCTTCTCCCCAGCAATGGGTAAAATAGTAGGACAGACTGCCTCTGACTTAGATGGGCCACCAATCTAGGAGAAAGAAAATTAAATTTAAATCTCCTGGCAACATGGGCAAATGGGTTATCATTTGAAGTAAATAATAAGATCTAGGAAGAATCAGAATCAAGTTTTTCCTCAAATATTATTTCATAATGAGTCTAGAAGTTACTGTTATGTTATTTGATAATGACTTGGTAGAAAATTTATAATGGTGCATTATGGGAAAATTCAGAAGTAGTCACATGACAAAGGTATTGTGGTATTTTGTAACAATGTTCTTAAAATTATCTTTAAAAATAAACCAAGCAGCATGTACTTCAGACAAGCAGTCAGTTCTACATTGACTAAGAGAGTAAAAAATAACATTCAAAATAAACAGTTGCATTGTTATATTGGCAGAAAAGACAAATATGAAGTTAGAGGTTATATGATAAGACATTCTGGCAGAATATTTTTCAAAGAAACAGTGTGCAGAGAAAAATAGATTCATGCTTTTCTCAAAATATTACTGTATTTGTGTATAATGTAAGAAATTTAATATAAAAAATCAGGATCAACATTTTGGAAGCAGCATTATATTCAAGTTTTAAAAAATAAGACTTTTTGCTCTATTATATAACTAATCAGCAAGAAGAATTCAAAATTTAGACCAAATTTTAACTTTAAATTTAAACCAAATTAAAAAAAAAAACACTATCTTTTGAAATGTGTCAAATTGTTGAGAAGAAAATAGATTTGTGATTTTTATTTTTTTCTGCTTTTTCTATAGAAACAGTCTAAATATTTTGTATCATGCTAATTGCTAGTAGGAAGGTCTAAGGTTAAAAATAAGGGGACGGAGAATGGGGCTTTGAATGAAAAGGTATTTTTTCTTTTCTTTAAGATATTAGAAAAAATGTATCATTGATATATAAATATAATTCTTTCCTTTCTGCATAACTGACAGACAAATCAACAATAAAGCAGCAAACGAATAAAGTGACTTGGGCCTTTATATCAAAAGATATATTTGAAAAATGTCTAAGGATATTATGATGGTTTCCTAAAATATAACAATGACTGTACTCAGAAGTTTGTATGATATAAGAGAATAAGATATATTACTGATCTTTTGCAACTAAAAGTGGAGACTATATTATATTCAAGATCCCATTGTACTCAAGTAAATTTGATAGTTTGAAATGAATATAATCAGTTAAAATTACAAATCAGTTCCCTGTTTTCCATGGTTGCAACCATGCTATTTTATATATATATATATATATATATATATATATATATATATATATATATATATATATATATATATATAGTATGAAAATGCTAGAAAAAAAGATTCAGGAGAAGCAAGAAAAACACAAAAAAGTAATTATCATCAAATAGGAATGGTGTATTATCATGTTGTCTGTTTTTATCAATGTCCATATTTATTTTATAGCCTGTCATTTACTTACCTATTGCATTCTTCTTATAAAAACATGTACGCCCCATACAATTTGTCTGGAAATGTTTTTCTATTTAGGTATGAGGTCAGACTGAGGGGAAAAACAAATGCCTAGTCTAAATTAAAGGAAAGAGTAACTTTCTTTCTATAACAAAGTCTTATATTAGTTACCTTGTACTACGAACATCATTTACCTAAAGGAAAATATTTATGGGGGAGAAAGTTATCCCAGGAGCCTGCTCATATGAAACAAATAAAAATACCCACTTTTATCACAGACAGCTTGGCATCACTAAGAAAGATATCTGTCCCAAATATGATTCCTCCTCCAAAATGTAAAATACATTGTTCTATTATGCCTAAAAGTTTCTTAAGATGAAATAAAAACACAATCTTGGTTGCTTTACTGTTCTATTAGCTTTAATAGTCATTACTATAAGAGATATTTGATGTTAACAGGGAAAATGACTTCAAATGTGATAACACAGTTAAAACATGTGCTTAAAGGTATTTCTTTTAACATGATGAAAGATAAAAAGATTACTTACACATGAAAAAGTAGCTGTTACTAAAATATATTCTGATATTTGTTTCCAATGTTCTCAACGCAAGTTGCCATTGAGTGGAACTGACTGATACTGTTGGAGCCATTCATACAGCCATAGACAGTGTGAAAAGGACCCAAATTGATGTGCAGGTTCCAACAATGAAATGTGAACAAGTGAAAGACATTATCAATGACCCATACACAAGAATTATATATACATTCATACATACATTCTGGCTAAGGCTGTATTAATGATCTTGAGAATGGCTTCAATACAATTTCCTGTGCTTTATCCAATCACCTAATACTCTGGGAAAAACAAAAGACAAGATTCATGTCATTGCTATATCAAATTGATTGGTGGTAAAGTAAGTAGTTGGATGAATGAATATTTGAATAAACCACTCTCCCATAACAACCTTCCTTGAAATGAAGTTGTAGCAATCAAATAATTTGTCTTCAAGCGGGGATGTAAATGCAGAGTTGTCTTTTTCTGAGACTGTATGCCAACCAAGGCTAGAGAGTCAAGTTTGCACAGTTATTTAATCCAGAGTTGTAAAGAAATAAATGATTCCTGACTTTTCTAAGAGCATCAATGCAAAGGGAACCTATCTTTGAATTTGGCTCATCATTTCTAATTTTTGGGCTGTTAACTGTGAAACAATTGCCAACTTTAATTTTAAAGGTAGAGGATTGAATAATAAATTTGTTTTGATTATAAGTCTATTTTTATCTTCTGAGTATAAAAAATTAAAATCCTGTTTTAAACTTGAACTGCAAATTCTATAACTACCAATTAAATGTGGAGGTGTCTTTGTGGTGTAAAGGTTAAAGTGCTGGACTGCGGAATCATAGTAAGCGAATCCGAACTCCAATCATGCTATTACGTTCACTTTCGCACAAATACCCTCGGGAAAGGTATGAACCCCCTCATCTTCCTAACTATGGGTTAAATAGCTTCACTGTTGTTCTTCTAGGATAGCTGTGACATTAAATAACCCACGAAAGTTGACATGCCATTAAACAAAGAAACCAAACCAAAGCAATTAAATGTTACATTTAGCCATCACTGCAGTATAGCTTAAAAGAAAAATGGTTTAATAATGGTATGGTTTGTTTGTTTACTGACATATCAACCTTCATGGGTTATTTAATGCTAAAGCTATCCTTGTTGAAGGACAGTAATGGTACTATTTAACCCATAACAGTTGGAGGTAAGAGAATTAGTTCAAAAGTGAACACCATCGCGTAATGGGAGTTCAAACTTGCTTACTATGATGGTGCAGTTCAGTACATTAACCACTTTGCCATGGGGACTCCATCTTGAAAGAAAAAGAAATTCTGATAGATCTAGATTGGTCACATGACACTCTGTCAAGATATCAATGAACTTTTTCATGAAATAAAGTCTAGATATGTCTGATGATAAGCTAAATATTGCTGCTTCTTTTACTCTTGCAGTCCTTGTCTTCCAAACAACTTCTAAAAGAATCAATTTTCTGTCATTTTGTCTGATGTAAAAGAGCAAAGATTGAAAGTCTTGTAAACTATAGAAAAATTTTTAATTTGGTTTTTAAGTGTATCATGAATTGGCTTTGCAGTTGATAATTTGTACTATAATCTGCAATCTCTACAATTCAACAGCTAATTTTATGACTAGAGAAATTCATTGATAACTATTTGTTAGTAGTCTTATGAGTTTTTTTTGTTTTGATTTTTTCATCTTTTTCATCCAAATTTTACAAATACTGACAATGTTGTTATTTTGTTATCAGTAATTTTAGATTCATAGATAAAAGTCTGTTAAGCACAATGAATGAATGAATATTTCAACAGCAAAAACATCAGCCAAGATAAATCTAGTCTGTAAATAATATCTCCAAAACAAATTTAGTCATCATCCATCATGGATTCCTTTACATAGCGCAATCAAACAGTTCTGAGACTGTCTCTGCAGCAAACAAACTAAAAGGAAGGGACAGTTATTGGTTATACAGCAAAAAATGAGCAGTAACCACTGTATGAAGTCATGCTGTGAACATTCAAACTTGACTTACATACATTTTTCAGAACACATTCATATGCTCATTTGAATAGAGAGTAAAAATCAAATTTTGTATCAAACTTGAAGTACTGAAACAGACCCATGGTGGTGAGGCAAGCAAAATATTTCAAATGACACTCATGCTTCATGGGAGTACGATAAGATTACCATCAACTGAGTTAGTAATATTGTCAATGTGTCATGTAGATTAAGTTTAGAGAGTTCAAACATGACAATTCATTCTCACTGACAATGTATTGAAAATGCACAAGTTTGCTGCTGAGTGTCAGCTGTTAGTCAAAACAGACGATAATCAAGATAATTTTTCCCCATTTAAATTAATCTAATCTCAATTAATTTGTCCCTGTTGCCAAAAAAGTGAAATAAAATAAGCAGCATAGCAATATTTTGCATTTTATGCAGTATATTAATCAAATCGGTTGATGATGGAGTAAATGATTTCTTCTTTTATGAATGAGGATAGAATCACCTTCCAACAGTACATCAGGAATGTTTTTGTTTTGGAGGTAACTGCATCAGGTTTTCAATTGATTGTTTTTCACTTTGAAATAATTTGTAATAAAATGATTGTTTTTCTTATGGAAATTATAATAAATCAACTAAATAAATTACTGACACTTTTCGGTTAAATAAGACAATATAAATCACACCAAACACAATTCCACACACTGATGTCACAATGTAAACTAATTTGCCTGCAACAGAAAAATGAATATCAACTCCTCACAAAATAATCTGACACCTTGGAACTTATGTTGTAGCTCACAAATGACAATAGTAAGGAGGAATCTAAGCCAAGGTTTCACAGTATATGTATAGTTTTTTTGTAATTGTGACTTATAAAAAGTCAATACTGTTACTTATGTCTTTACTGTCAAACAACCCCTTAATGAAGTCTGTCAGTTGAGTATAAGGTAAATACTATGAGCATTTCCTACCAAGTGAGGCACACACACAAGAAAATAAAATGCAGAAATAATTCAATGAGAAATTAAGTCAGATTGTCTAGAGGTTTAAGCTTCACCAAAAGTATCAGGTTGATAATGTTCATTATTACACATATATAATACACATATAAAAAAGAAAAATATTCTTAAATACTTTCCAAAACAGCAATGTAAAGAATTAAGGTTAACTGAACATGCAAATTATAGTTTTGGTTTTAATTCAATTTGCTCCCTTTACTCTTTATTCCAAATAGATATATACTCACACCAGAATCAATAGATTCGTTACTTTTTTATTGTAAAAGAAGACACAACAATAAATATGATCAACTAAACCCATATTTTTTATTTAACTCTTCTGTCATATAAGTCTCTGATCCTGGAATCAGATTATGCTGCCAATGTAAAATGACTAGCAAGGTTACCTTACACTGTACTCATTACCTCAAATTTTATTCGTGATATAGGTTGTATGAATATATATATATATATATATATATATATATGGATTCCACCATAAGTTAATAAACAAAGAATTCTCTTGTATAGTGTTTTTAGAATATTAACATTTAAAATGGATAGAGGTACAGGCTCTGAGGCCAGTATCATACCACAACAGACTGATAAAGAAAAATTAATGAAATGGTTCTAATCAAATCTTTCTAGTCAAGAGAAGTTAGAAAATACAACAGAGGAGAGAAAATTGGAAAAGTGAATTCCTCTCTGTTGATTTTAATTTTCAAAAAAAAACATTTTTCTTCTTTGCGCAATTTTTTGAACCATTATGTTTTATCTTAAAATATCCAAAGTTGTTTCAGTCATCAGTGTGATTTTATTTCCTTACTGAAAAACACAAAGGAAATCCAGATTAAAATCATCCAACCAACTTGATACAACTTTTGTTTATCTAACATTTATCTTTGCATTTTCTCTCTGAAATTTTGATTTGACATGATTTACAATGCATCAGTTTAAGTTTAACGGAATTTCTTTACTATCAGTGACATTTTAATATATAACACTTATACTTTAGTAATACTTTATCATATGACACATATACTTACCCATCAAGTAAAGATGTTAACATGGGTTGAACTTGGTTGAAAACATCATCTTGGCTATCACTGGGGCCATAAACCCTATGATATAAAAATAACAAGTTTTGTAATTTACTAAGATCAATTCTAAATTTTATCCTCTGGAAAAAATTAGGCACACATAATAATGAATTTGTTTGAAATTTGAATTTTAGTGAAACATGTTCTTTCTTTGTTTTCTCCTGAAGAAAACATTTGACCCCCAAAAGTAAGAAACTGTAATTATTTTTAAAAATACTTTATAAATGAATTTAAATCAGTATTAAAGAAATGTTTAATAAGGTAAAATTAATAAATAAAACAAAATAAAAATATCTTCAGACTGAGTTAGTCAAATCTTCATCATTTTCTTTTTTAACACTTTGTAAAAATTACTTTGTTCTTTTTTATTATGAAAGATAAAATTATTACCTACTTTCTGATTATCTTCTGATCTTTTATCTTAGATAGCTATTCCATACTTTCTTCTATCTCCTAATATCATTTTTAAGTGCTATTAGAGACCTACAAACATTACTGTAAAAATATCTTATTTTTTTTATTCATAGGCATCTCCTTTATTTATATTGCTGAAATTATAATATCACTCTGAGAGTTTTCCAAAATTATCTGCCCTTTTTCTTATACTAAAAGGTCTAAATAAAAGCAATAAATTGTTGTTGCTTATGTAAGTAGATATATATTATGCTTAGCTTAGTTGAACACAAGGGCAGAAGTATGAGACACCCAGTGAGACTCAAACTCAATAATCAACTAGCCTACACTACTCAAGATATCTTTGTTGCCAATATAAGTAGATATAATTATAAACATTTAGTTGAAAAATTAATTGAAGATGTAAAGGTATTTTACATAATTTTCTGTGTTATTTTTAATAGAAAAGTACAAAAATCTATGAATTAAACATTGAGATTTTTCTTTTAGCTTTCTTTGGTTTCTAATGAATGAATTCTCCTCGTTATCCTATGATTAATCATTTGTTCAATACTTATTGAAATAAAGAAATAAGACTTTTCTCTTTTTGACTCTTTCCAGACAGGACAGAAAGACTAACATAATTTTGAATCTAATCTAAAAGGGCTGAAACACCACACAAATTTGTTTTAAAACTTTTTCAAATATAAATTTGAGTTACCTTAAAGTTGAAAAAAATTAGAAATAAATTTAGTTAGGAAAGGGTTAAAAGAAGATATGACAAAAACCAAAATTTTAAAGGAGATATGATAAAAATGCAAAAAAAAGGGGATATAACAAACACAATTTCTCCAAAGATGGAATTGAAAATAAAAACCTTCTTCTGTTAACCACAATACATTAATTAGATTCACCTGAAACATTCAAATGTCTTGAGGGTGATGGGTTTACAACAACCATGTAGGTGAGTAAAGCCTCAAAATGAAACTCTGCTTTTACTGCTGTCTTCATTGTAGACTTATTTTACAAATGTCTTCTTTTTTTGGTCTATAAGGCAACATGCAGTTTCAGATGGATTCTATGTCTGAATATAAAACTGTAAAATGGATCAGATGTTAGGGTATCAGCAAAAGCAAAACAAAGCATGAATTCAAATAAATCTTGAACTCGCAGTGACTTCTCTAAATTAGAAATAGTATTTGTTGAGGATTTTGAAATTTTGAGAAATATTCTCTTTTCTTCAGTAATTATCTTTTTAATTTTTAATGAAGAAGAAATAACAGCCTGTTTCAAGTCGGACACTCTTTTGCGATTGAAATTCCAAAAGGAGTTATTTTCTCTTTTTTTTTTTCTTATATTATCTTGGTTAGTTTTTTGCTTTTGGTTTGTTTGTTTGTTTGTTTTTACTTTTTTCTTCAAAATTTCAAAGTTTGTTTCCAATCTTTCTTTAAATGAATAATTTGTTCATTAAAAAGTCTCATGACAAATTCACCTGATGAAGAGTGGAGAATGGACTAGTTGAAATGTGAAAAAAAGGAAATAAAAACCAAAATACTCTCAGTGAACACCAAAGTCAGGCACACATTGTTAATTAAATTCACTGTTTAATCAAAAATAGAAAAAGGAAAAGAAAAGAATGTTTATACTGAACGAACAAAAATGATTCACTGCCACTACAGAAATAAGAAAGATATTAACTTACAATGCAAAATGAACTTCACATGAAAATTTAAAGTGTTTTGGAAAAGCAGATTCAGTAGCAGTAAATAACATAAAGGAAATATTATGAATAAAAGTGAAAATTGTGTGTGTGTGTGTGTGTGTGTGTGTGTGTGTGTGTGTGTGTGTGTGTGTGTGTGTGTGTGTGTGTGTGTGTGAGTGTGTGTGTGCGTTATGGAATTTTTACCAAAGAAAACCAATTCCATTGATTTTTGCAAAAAATGTTGAGAATTTGTCGTGGTTTTCTTTTTTTTACACATTTTGGAAAATAATCCAAGATTTCTAAATAGTGTAAATAATTACTCATCTTAAAAATTTTGACAGATAGTTATAGTGGTTGGTTTAAATAATTTTTTGAAGAGTTCCCACTGGCTCAGCTGTTACAAAGTTTATTTTTAGTTTGATGAGTTGAATCTAGGTGACATCTCCAGTCTTATACTCTATACATTCATGAACTTATAAAATCCATAAAGACATTTATATCACTCCCACCATTTCTTATTTTAAGCCTATACTAATCATTATAGCTGTTTTGTTAATTTTTTTATTCAAATTAGATTATGCACTGGTGCCACCTGTGGAGGACAAGAGAAATCTTTGATCAAAATAGACTCTACCCATCTGTGTGTGTTGCTTAAGTGAACACAACTTTTCCTGAGAATCTAAGTAGTTGAAAACAAATGAGCAGGTGGGAAATCTGAGTATCCTGATTATAAATTCCTCTGTATTTTCAGTGATTGGTTTTCCTCAGCAGCTATTTTTTCTCTTTGACTGAGCAGCTGGTCAATCAACCAAGTGTTTCTGTTTGTCCTGGGTAATTGCAATCAGTTGTAGCAATACAGATTTAAGAGGTCTTATTTTCTCCTAGAATTCCTAGAAAAATATCAGGAATAAAAAACATTGTTTATAATTCCAAACAAAACCTATTATTTTATGGTCACATGACCTAACTCATCACCTTAAAGAAAAAATATGATCTTATTGAGAATCACTTCCCATAAAATAATTTTGAAGTATAAAGAGTGAAATTATTAGTGATATCATCATCAATGTCAGGAGTAATTGTGTTTTTTTTTTCATATTAGATGATTATATTGCATGATACTTGTTAAAAAATGACAATTTTAACAGACAGATCTATTTATCTATCTATCTATCTATCTATCTATCTATCCATCTATCTATCTATCTACTCACAGAATTATTTGGCATTAGCCAGGATTAAAATTATATCCTAAAGCACATTTTTTTTGAAAACTTACATGTAAATGCCAATTTTAGTTGCTTTCTTTCAGGATTAGACTTTTCAGTCAAAATGTTTTAGATGCTTTTGAGTGTCTTAGGTGGCCTACTCCTACCTCCAAATACTTTGGAAACATTTCTTCAGGTCAAGGGAGTTCACATGCAAAGTTTCAGCAAGATTCATCATTAGACTAACAAGCAAACAAAACAAATTATATTTGTGCTTGCAGAAGCCAGAGTTGCCCAGGATAATGTACTTATATATTAAACAAAAATTAAGACTATTTAGTATTTTCTGTACAAATGAGTCCTGTCTTATCAATTTTCTTAAGAAATACTTGTTAATGTTACAGACTAGAGCATAGGACTCAGATAAAATGGGGCCATGGATTGTACAAGTTAAAAAAACAAAACAATGGCATTTTGTTATCTCTTTAACTTGTTTATCAGTAGATTCAACTAAGTTCAGTTTATCTTTTTCTCTCTTGGATCTTCCAATATCTTCACTGTGTCATGGACTATAATTTATGATGAGTAAATTTCTGATATCTGTTACTTCAAGTGCAACTTTTGTCTCAGACAAAATCAAGATACTGTGGTTGATCGTCACCTGTGTCAGATCTTGTCATAGATATAAACATCCACTAGACTAACTCCCAATTACTATTGTTTCATTCTTTCCCAGAATTTTTTTCTGTCCATATTTATGTATCAGAAATCAACACCACACTGTGAGTTGGGGCAGTAGAATATGCTGACTGTACTTTTGCAGAAGGGTAAGGCCCTCTCTCAATGAGGCTACTTGTTGGCCATAATTGGCGACTTGTAATGCTTGAGGATGAGATTCTGGTGGTTGAGCAGTCCTGGATCCGACAACTTAAGTGGTCAAGAGACTTACAACACTTTGGTTCATACTGGCCTAAATGGGCTGTCAAAGAACCCTGATCAAATCAACCGACTGGTCATATCAAGCCCGAGCACCTATATAATTGCATTCTTTAAATTTATTGTTCTTGTGGCAAACTCAACCCCTTTTTACAGGTGGCGGCTGAGGGTCAATTGTGATAAGAAAAACAAGACTTTATATGTCCAAGGTATGACAATAAACTGCATCTGATAGTGAGACCCAAGTCCTGGAGTTTGGGGAATGTGGAATACTCTTTCATTACCATTACTCTCAGGTCCACCGTGACCCAGGGAGGTAGTACCAGTTAAGGTCCCATCTATGGGTCAAATAAAACTGTTCAATCTTTCACTAAAGATTATCATTAATAGTTATTTGACACCAAGCAGCTGAGTGCAAATTGTTTGTATTAGATAGAAATACTTAATAAATAATATTACTAATGTTAACAATACTTGAAACCATTTAACTATGTAGAAACAAATGATTAGTACTAAATAAAATTATTAGTGTAGGTAGCAAAATACTTGAAACCATTGAATTCTGTGCAAATAGAATTATTAGAGTGAGATAGTAATACTTGAAACAATTTAGAATTATTAGTGTTAGCAATTCTTGAAACCATTCAACTAAGTGCAAACAAATGACTAAGGGCTCATTTAAAAATTATGTTACCAACAAACTATTTGCTTACAAATCATATATATATATAAATATATATATGGGATTTCACCCTAAATAATCCACAAAGATAGATATGCCATAAAATACAATTTGTCACGTGGTCTACCCCTGAGAAGAGAGAAATAAGGAATTTCTACTATCCCTCCATGTTTGAATTAGTAGGCCGCCAAAGAATGACCATTAAGAGAGGAATAGGAATCTAGGTCAATCCCTTTCGGCCGAAGTAACGAATCCAGGTCAGAATGGAAACCAACAGATGTTTGTACTCTGTGACCGGGTGGATAAAGAACGGGGTATAGGGACATATAGTAGTCCTAACGAATCGCCTGACAGGGGGAGAAGAAGATAGAAGCTAAATGATTGGCTAGAATCCCAAAGTGGAAATAGCCCCCTTCTTCAGTCAGCGGAAATAGGGGTAAGGAAAATTACCTTTGAAGATGAGGTCGCCGTGAGAGGACGTGGGATCTGATGCCAAGACTCCGGGTGAAGAAACCAGAAAGAATCTTAGACAGGAAGGACCCATGCCTTCAAGCCAGAGCTATATATAATATAAAGTCTGCCAGCCCGTAAAAGAGAAAATACTCTCCGAAGGAACCCGTCAAAAAGATAACTAAACATTAAGACTGTTACTCCCTACACCCTTCATAAGCATTGCCATTACTCTCTCTCTCTCTCAATTTAAAGAAAGACGAAGGAAAAGAAAAAAAGGAAGAAAGACATTTATAGTTATGTATTATCCGTTGATAATATAGCTGACACATTGAATATGTGTGTCCGCGTGTATATTAAAAAGATTGTTATATTTTAATCATCACAGCTTATATATATATATGGGTATTGTTATGAATTTGGACCCTGGGGATAGACAAATTCATATTTCACCCATAAATATAGACTCTCTCTCTCTCTCTCTCTCTCTCTCTCTCTCTCTCTCTCTCTCTCTCTGTGTGTTTTCTTTTTTTCGTTTCCCTCGCAAACCAGCAGAAATAGACGATATTTCTGAAGAGTTAAATTCGTGTTAAGAATGCGTGCTGATCTATTGACAGTTAAGTTTCCCTGATACGGGTGTATGAACTAGCAAGTAGTCCCTAGTAACAAGCGACCTATTTGAAGGCTAAATGCCGATTGTCCAAGAGGCCCACGTGATACAAAGCAGCGAGAAGGTCGAATCTGCAAAGAGGAAAAATCAGACAAGTCAGTTGGCCGAGAGATACCCTAACATGCAGGCTTTTCTGTGATGCAAACGGTCTTCTCCAGGCCAGCTTATATGGGAAGATTAAAATGCCACCAGAAAAAAAGATAAAAACCGCGTGTCTATTTTTTCATCGACTGACCGCGAGAAGAGCTAGAGAACTAGAAACAATTTGAAGAAGAACCAAGAAAGAAAGAGAATTTAACAGTCGATGAAACGTGACACCAGAAAAAAAAAAGAAAGAAAAATTAACGCTTGGTCAAACGCAACACCAGAAAAAAGAGAGAGAGATGTGTATAAAAATTAAGATAAAAGAAAAGGAGAGAGGGACGTTAGATACGCTTTCATTTTAATGTTGTTTTACTTTTTGCTTACCCTGTTCCTAACGTACGTAAAACACATTTTTAAAAAAATTCTTTTTTTTTTTTTGCACACTTCATTACAAGAAAAATTCTTGGTGAATTGTCCTCAAATTTTTCAACTATAAACATTTTTATTTTTGTCGCTAAGACTATTTTACTTCATATACATGCCTTTATCTTTTACGGTTGATAATAAAATAATTTTTATTATAAATTGTGCATTTCGTGTTGTCCAATCAACAGCAGCCTAGCAACGCCAGTTTCCTGATCAGCTGAGAAACGTGAAAAGGACAGGGTGGACGAATATGCCACATATTTTCAAGGCACAAGCATCTTGCTGACCCCGAAACTGGTGGCGATCGTGGAACCAGAAACCTTGTCCTTCATAGTGACAGAAGTAAGAACAAGGTGATTGGCTGGATTGAAAAAGAGAGCTTTTAAAAACAGCAGGAACCCCATGCCGGTATAATTGCCGGCGAAATTTCACCATCAGGGATGTCTTGCTGTCCTCGGAGGAACTAGTTGTGAAACTGACCAGGAGCAATGTCTCAACTAAGTATTTCCGTCTCCAGCCGGAATATAAAGGAAAACGGAGAATGAGTGACCGTGTGCAACGTCCCAGTACAGCTAAATGGGGATATCCTCACTACCTAAGAATAGCAGCGTAGAGGCAGTGACGCTAATGAGAGTAGATGATAGGACGCCACTCGGTGACTACATCCTCACCGTTTTCCTAAACAGGGAAGGCTCCAGGCCATCCACCATGTCATCACACACCAAGAACAGCAAATGATGGCAGTCGTCGAGGACAGGAGGCCGCTTTGCTGGGCCTGTAACTAGCTAGGCCATTTAGCAAGAACCTGCCTTCAAAAGACAGCTTCCATCAATAACAATAACACCACCGGCACAACCATTAGGGCAAAACTGGAACCTGGGATCTATCCTGATAACCAGGAAAATGGTGGATCCTGGGTACCAGAAAAAAGAAACATCGGAATCTGCAAAAACGGCGGTAGCACCAACAACAGAAACAACTACAGCAGACATAACCTATGAAACACCAGCAATCACAACAGAAACAACAACGGAAAAAATCACAACTAATCAACCTCCATCACCCACCCCCCCCAAAAAAAATCAAACAGAAAACGGGGAAAAAGGCCAGCAAGGAGGAACAGCCTGAGGAGATGGAGACATCAGTAAACTTGAAAAGAAGAAGAGAAAGCTGAGAAACACAAGTAAAGAAATTTGCACCCAACCCAACCCCCTACAGAAAAACAGTCAGTAACAACAGTGCAAACCCCATAAAAAAAAACCCATCAAAGTTTCCGTCTTCACCACAGCAAGCAGCCCCTCAACGCTCACTTGAAAAAGAAAACCCTTCAAAACAAACCTCTCCAAAACAACCTCGACCAAAAAAATCCCCTCTCAAACAATTCTTACCCCAACAAAATCACATAAGATTCCCTTTTCCCCAACTCTACCCTCTTTCTGACCTCCCAGGCTGTTCTCCCGATCATGATCACAGAACAGACTCACACCCAATCCCGCCAAAGACTCCAAAGCCCATCACAGGGGAAAATCGGCCTCGGCCGCAAAAAATTCAGAACTTTTAGGGGTGGCTTTATACTCTGCGGAAGCTGAGGAACTTTTGGTGGACTTTCAAATCCACAGAGCACTTTATCCCCTCCTGGATTTAAAAAAAAAACTGACAATAAAATCATTTCTAATCTGTATTTGTTCAGGGGTGCACACATCGTGACCACTTTTGTTCGCTCGGCTGGGAGCCGCACGAAAGGTGTTTGGCGTCTCACTGAGAAGGCCAGTCGGGCGGACATAAGGTTGGCGAAGTTGGAGCACCCCTCTCTCCGTAAAATGATGTCACACTATTCTGGCAGGGTCCCGATTTATGTTCACCCTTGTTTTTATAGGTCGTTAAAGTTGAGATACCCTCTAGATGTGGATGGTGTGTCCAGAGATAGCAGAGTAACCAGAGCTCGGCACCAGTTCCATAAAACATGCCGTTTGCATCTTCACACCCGAAGATTTCCGTGGCGTAGTCGACAGTGGACGCAGCCTTAATGCTGGTGTAAATCTTGTTCTTGCAGATGACGGGGCTGGTTGTGGCCAATGTTGCCGTTAAAAGGTTCGAGTTCCGGGTGGCTGCGCTTTATGCGCCTATCGTCGCTACAGAGAAGGTTTTCTTTTTTCGGTGGTTAGTGCCGTTCCTCGACGATCCGAAACGGATAGTTTTAGTGGGCAATCCTTGATCCCAAGAAAGACTGGGTCGGAAGGGGAGCTAGATGGTCGAGAAGGTGTGAAAGCAGCCTGATCGATTTTATGGATCGCCATGACTAGGTCGACAGGTTTCATCTGGATCAAACATGGAGGGAGATCTGAACGTGGCTAGATAGTTCGCCCTCTGTCCGTGCCAGATCTTATCTGGACAGAGGGTTAGAAGAGCAGACACTGATTTTGTTACGTGTCCCACGTTCCACTATGTAGCGCAGACTGACCATAGGCTTGTTAGGGTCAGTCTGCGATTAGCTGATAGGCCTAGTCTAGTCGGCTACTGGAAGTTCAATACCTCCTTAATGGAGATATAGGACTTCCTGGACCTTCAGGAATCCCTAGTTCAGCGGTCATTATTAGGGGCGGTTACTGGGAATAAGTGGTGGGGATCCCTTAAACATAGGATTGGGGATTTCCTCATCAAATACGGTCGCCAGCTCAACTTATATAGGACCAAGGTGGTAAAATCTTTAGAAGATAAGCTTTCCCGGGCAGTGGAGGGGGCATTCCCTAGCCGTAGATTCAGCTAGACGGGACCTTGAGCGTGAGGCTAACAAGCGCTACAAGGGATAAGTTGTTAGGTCTAGATTGAAAAGAGTTCTCAATGAAGCCTTGAAACGTAACGCGTTCACGCTTGAGGAAGCTGTCCTGACCTCCCGGTTCAGTAGTTTCGTAGCTATTTAACCACCTTCCCCCGCCTTCGGGAGACTGAATCGGCTAGCTGCGAGAGTTTGGTTACTGAATGCGAAGTCCGTGATGCGTTGAAGCAGGTCGGCCTCAACAAATCGCCAGCACGAGATGGTTTACCCTACGAAGTGTACTTGAGGCTGCCGCACATGTTTGAGCCTATTCTGACGGATATGTTCAACCACTGGTTCGCCCAGGGAGCCATCCATGGTAGTATTACTACGGGTGTGATCAGATTGCTGAAGAAAGGTGGCACGTATGTTTGGAAGGACTTAGATGACGATGGCGTTCCTCTGCCAGGGCCCTTCTGCTGGAGTGTCCGTCTGCATCCTCAGGGTATGCTTCGGACTCGGCCTCAAACTGGAGCGAAATTAGTCGGAGATACAAGCCAAGGTAGATGCCCAGGTGAGTACCTGGCTTCGAAGGCGGTTGTCCTTAAAGGGCAGGGTGGAGGTGTGCGTCGTTACATCTACTCCTTGAATCATCAGCTGGCGCTTCAACGATCCCTCTCCAAATTACTTTGAGGAGGCCGAAAGCCAATTGTCCGTAGACAAGCCTGTTGTCCGCGTAATAGGGGTCTAGATATGCCTGATCTGGAGAATTACTGGTTGGCTGAAAGTCTGGCTTACTTGGGCCGATCCTTGTCGAAGGATACGGTGTGGAGGCGAAAGGCAAGCAATACCTTTCCTCGCCTTATCAGATCCCAAAGCTGAAAGCCAACATAAGCTGAGGGGCGAAGCACCGTTTGTTCGCGAATGCGCTTTGTAAACTTCCTTGGTCCAGTGACATTTCTCGGCCACGAAAGGAACTGCATCGGTAACTAGCGGTGGGCTCTGCTTCAGATCCTCTCGGCTGGTCGATAGAGGATGTTCGCTAGCATTGGAATTGGGCACCAGGTTCGAGCTTCTTGAACAACTCCGAGTTATCGCTCACCTAGTGGCTTGCATGGAACGCGTTGTGTCTTTTCGGCTTGAATTACAAAATGGGCCTGGCAGACATGCCCGATTGTCCTTGCTGCAACAGAGGCCTAGAAGAAACGGCTGTGCAGGCCTTCTACTACTGAGAGCGAATTCGTCCGTTTTGGGATCACGTCGGATAGTGGACGACTCGCATCGAACCCAAGCAACTCGTGCTGCTCGACGTTGGTTACGTCGTAGACAACGTTTTGCCTCAGTTTCAGGTGAAAAACGTGTGGTGTTTCTCGCGATCCTAGCTGTGGCTAGAATGGGGATTTGGATGACGCAAAAGAAGGGATTGTATGATGGTGCAAACTTTTCTCATCGTGATCTGATTTTGTATTTTAGGCATCAGTTTTGGGTCAAAATTAGATGCGATAGAAAACTCATGGACCGCATAACATTCAACAGAAGGTGGGTACATGCAGCGAGCCTGGTTGTACAAAAGGGGGTACGTTGGAGTTATCCTTCCTTCTTCCTGCGCATGGCAACTACGGACCGGATCCTTCGGTATCCCACCCCCGGTAAGTAGGATTGCTTGTCTCCCTATTTCCCGAGCTAGCAGTACAGTAGCGGTCATAAGTTAAGGAACGGAACAACAAATATATAAATGATTTTTTTCTTGAAAATTTTGCATGCACGTTTATGAAATTCTCATAAGATATACTTGGAACATATATGCATTTATTATATATAAAGTTTTCTAAATTTTCTTTTACAGTAAATTAATAGTCGACTGAAAAAACAAAAATATACATTTTGCCCTGGTCAAAAGTTAAGGAACGCATCATAAATCCTTGTTAAATCAATATATAAACTAAAGAAAAATTCAATATTTAGTGAATTTTCCTTTGCATTGGATTATTTCATTGCATCTTCAACCACATGAGCCAATTAACTTCTTACAAAAGGTGGTAGTGATACTTTCCCACTCTTTTAGAAAACCCCATAAATCATCAATATTTTGAGGATTTCTGTTCTGAGCTTTCTCTCCAATGATTTTCTATACATTCTCTATAAGATTCATATCTCGGCTTTGTGGTGGCCACTTCATAACAGCTATCCCTTCCTCTTCAAGAAAACTTAACACAGTTTTAGCTTTGTGGCAAGGCGCGTTGTCTTGCATAAATATTGGAGTTTCAACTGGCCCTTTGCGTAAATGAGGCATGCTCGCGAAGAGGTTCTTCATAAACTCTGGTATTAATATTACCGTGAAAACAAACAATGAGTCTTACTTCCGCTGAATAAATCATCTCCCACACCATTATGCTCCCCCTCCAAATTTCACAGTTTCCTTAACGCATCGAAATAGTCTTTTAAAGACATTTTAACAATCATCTAATCTTCCCGTTTGGTAGTCATAGGAGACCTACCAGTTCTAGGTTTTGGTTCAAGTGTCTTGTCAGCCTTAGATCTACTGATTACACGATAAACAGCGCTTTTTTACCTTCATATGATGCCAGCAATTTGATAATTTGCCTTCAAGATTTGCTAAAATGAGCTTTTTTTCTTCTCGAGTGTAAACGATTACGTGTTTCACACCCATCTTGCTTATAAATAGTTCCATTAATGTATGACAGTTGACTATAAATCAAAATTAGCAATCAAGTTGTTTAAAAATTACCTAAATTACTATAATTCAACTGCGTTCTTTAACTTTTGACCTGGGCAAAATGCATATTTTTTAGTTCACTATCAATTTACTGTAAAAAACATATATGTTCCAAGTATATTTTGGGAAAATTTCGTAAACGTAGATGCAAATTTTTTCAAGTAAAAATCATTTAAATATTTGTTGTTCTGTGCCTTAACTTATAGCCACTACTGTATGTTGTGAGTCATTATCCCCGTCATCTAGTTGTTAGACTCCAAGATCTTCCCCGTCCCCAATTTTGTTGTTCCTCAACTCTCGATCCAGCCCTATTTTTCTGAAGATCTTGGAATTCATAATTATATTCTCATTTCTGCAACACATATAAATTTCCCGCACCGCGTCCTACCCTGCATTTCTTTTATCTCATTAGCCTAGTCTCCCTTCCCCACTAGGGAAGGTCCGGCTTATTTTTGGTCCCCTCGGACACCAAAAAACAGTCGGCCTCCATTTTATAGAGGGAGGGATGGAAGGATAATCAGACGGGTGTTTCTTTTGTTCTATTTTTTCTTTTTCTTTCGGGGTTTTTCTCCCATTCCCATCACATTTATAAATTGTATATTTATCATATTTTATAAATAAAATTCATGCATTTTTTTATCCGGAGTTTTTAAGAAGGGCTTTTTCTAATAGAGCAAATGCAGCATTTTGGTAGTTGCGGCGTGCCTGGGGAAGGATGAATGCCATATTTGTATTGGAATGGATCAGTGAATGTGGCTAGCTCAGGACCCTTAGTTTCATAGTTTAGCAAGACCGCTCCCCTTCCCTTTCCCCCACAAAAAAGCTTGGGGGCTTCATGCTCCCCCAAAATTGTAATTCCTTATTTATCATTTTTGGAAATAAAGACCGTTTATCGAATACAACCTGACTACTGTTCTGTGTTTGATTTATTACCACAAGAAAACTACTTTTTTCTTGCTTAACGAAATACGTTATAACAGTGGTTTAATTTGTTGTTGAGTCTTTTGGGGAAAAGGATTTCTAGATGTAATATCCTTCTATCTTCATGGGTTTCTAGAATTGAAGCAGTGTTTGATAATTTCTTCAGTCTTCTCTATTATTATGAATTTAGAATCACTGATAAAGTCATAGTCTATGAGCAGGAAATGTTATAGATGAAAGAATTTATAATGATTCATAGATTTAATCGTCAATAATTGTTTATTCTAAAATTGAACGGCTATTCTGATTTCCTTATATATTGTTTGGAGCACTGTATGTATTCTCAAAAGTTGATATTTCTCATAACAGTTTGGTTTATGGTAGATTTTAAAAGTCTTATTGTTTATAGAACTAGTTAATAAATTAGTGTAATCGATGTGTTTACGGCAGAGTCTTCCATAGTTGACAAAATTTAGATTTGTAATGGATGACGTTGTTATTTAAGTCATTGTTACTTTCTTTGACGGCTCTAAAATTTTAGTTTTAAGATATTCAAGCATACTCAGCTCAAGAAACATTTCTTAGTTTAGGTTTTATTTTAAGGATTTCTTTGCCATTCTTAATAATTTTTACTAATGGAGGAAGGGTATAATTGTATGTTGTTAACAAAGGGATACATTTTGACTTTTTTTTTTTAAATATAGGGGCTTCATTTTTTGAGATAAGGATGATCTGCAAATTTGAAATTTGATAGAATTGTGGGTGGTACTGTTGTTTGTTTGATATTTTGTTCCCCACCAATTATTGTTGGCTCATTATTGAAAGCAAACGAAGTAAAACGACGTGGACAAAAGAACATTCAAAACAAAGCAGTACAAACAAAATTAAGTTTATATATCAACAAATACATGAAAAAGGAAACATTACAAATATTCTATTATTCTAATATAGTTTGTTAAATATTCCTCTTTGTGTGTGTGTGTGTGTGTGTGTGACTAACAGGGATATTATGGAAAAAGACTAAATATTGAAAGTGTCCTGTAGACTATAAAATGTATGTTGACAAAGCATTTCATGCACGGTATCAATATTCAGAAATATAGCAATGTATTCTAGGAGGAACATGTCTTTTCCCATGTTGGTTGGTTGTCTCTTTCGGAGTTTGACGAAATTTCTGAGGTTGTGTTCGAAGCTGGAAAAAGTCTAACCGAAAAGGCAGAACAGTAAAGAAAAAGGTTGCAGAATGTATACACACCCATGCGTATTGAATTGTGTCTTACTAACTGGCAAGGTCAAACTGTTTCTTGAAGTCGAAATGAAGAGAGAGAGTGCTGTCTCAGGAATTAAAATGTGTGTGAGAGAGAGAGAGTGTGTGTGTGTGTGCTGTCTCTGTAAGTCAAAATGGAGAGAGTGAGAGTGAGTTCTGTCTCAGGAATTAAAATGTGAGAGAGAGAGAGAGAGAGAGAGAGAGAGAGAGAGAGTGTGTGTGTGTGTGTGTGTGTGTGTGTGTGTGTGTGTGTGTGTGTGTGTGTGTTGTCTCTGTAAGTCAAAATGGAGAGAATGAGTTCTTGGAAGACGAGAGTATATATAGGGACAAAATCAAAGATGCGGACGTAGTTGTGAGCAAAAATCACGTGACTTTCCTGACCAATAGGTTCCCGACACTGATTAGTTTACCGACGTCCGCCATCTTCGTTTCGGGAACAAGGGGTATTACGGCCATTTTAGAATATAGAATATATTCCTATAAAATTTTGGTCGCAACCATATGCGGGAAAAAATATAGTTTCAATTTGTTGATATCATTAAATAAGTTATAATTTTTAGAGCATATTCTATATAGCATATCACAGCAGTGACTTGACACATGTACAAGTATACACCATATTTATTGGAGAACTAATGGCCACAAAACAAGGGAGACAACCATATATAAAGTTAGATAACTGAAACTTTGACAGGAAGATTTTGAGAGGATATTGTTATGTTTATATATCAGTTTTGTGTATAGTGTTTTGTAGTCAATCATTTTCAACTGTATATACATTAAGTTATATGTAAGAATGTGTGAATTTCTAACTCTCAAATTCAATAAAATCATGTTTTGTCGAAGTTTTGTTTCTCCTCCTGCATAAATAAAAAAAATATGTCATCAAGGTATCAAGAGTAAAAAAGGCAGTCATTATCAATTTCAGGGTATACATAAGTTTTTTTAAATTTACCCAGATGTATATTAGTTGATAATGGTGCAGTGAGTTGGACAATAGTACAACTTTTAATTTCTAAGTAATGTCTTCCATAAAAATTGAAATTAATCAGTGTTAGTAATATGGTGCTTATTATTGATTCTCTATATGGTTATTTTTTTAAGGGCTAATATTCCTTCTTCATATTTGTAATGTTTCTCTTTCTATATTTCTTTTATAGTTCCATTATTTAATTTTTTTTTAAGGGCTAATATTCCTTCTGCATATTTGTAGTGTTTCTCTTTCTATATTTCTTTTATAGTTCTACGACGTGCATATGATAAGTTTCCAGACTTTTTTTCGTATGGGCACTTTTATTGATAGTACACACATGAAACTCTAGTCCCCTTTAAAGTAATCTCCTCCGGCTGCAATGCACTTGTTGTACCATTCCAACAACTGCGGAATCGTAGTACGCGAGTTCGTACTCTAGTCGTGCTATTACGTTCACTTTCGGGCAAATACCCTTGGGAAAGGTATGAACCCCCTTATTCTCCCTCCAGCTATGGATAGATAGTAGGACGGACTAGGTTCTTCAGCCTTGGTGAGGCAACTAGTCTAGGAGAAGGAAAACTCTGAATTCAAACCTGTTAAACTCCGCTTAAAAATTGACCTTGTGTCATATCCTGCCCGAGCGGAGGGGTTGGTAAATAGTACCATTCCAACAACTTCTAGAAGGTACCATAGAAGTCCTCTTTTGTGAGCATGTCAATGACCTTTGTCACAGCCTCTTTCATCTCCTCAATTGTCTTATAACGACCGCCTCTGAGCTTAAGGAAATAAGCAAAAGTCACAGGGAGCAAGGTTTGGACTATAGGGAGGGTGAACAACTGTCTTGATGCCCATCTTTGACAAATATTCTTTGACAAGGATGGAGTTGGGGACTGGTGCATTGTCCTGGTTGAAATGCCACTAACCTGATTTGAAGAGTTCTGACCTCTTCCAATGGAATCCCTTCCTGAACTCCCTTAAAACCTCAACATAGTAACCCTAACCCTAAACCTTTGGCCAATCAACTCTGGTCTATTGACTTCCTTACTCCTCCCACACCTCTTATCATCCCTCACAGACTCCTTGCCTTCCTTGAATCTCTTATGCCACTCAAAAACTGATGCTTGATTCATGCAAGATGGTCGAAAAGCAATCTGAAGCATTCCATACGTTTCTGTGGCATTCTTTCCAAGTTTAAAACACAATTTTATTGCATATCGTTCTTCTAAAGTGTTAGATTGCATTTTTGAAATTCACCAGCTGTGACAATCAGGCTTTAGTAGGGTGTATTCCACTTGCTGCTGTAGCTGTTCATTTGAAGCTGAACTCATAAAAATTGGTCAGTCATCTCATAAGATGTATAGCCATAGCATACTGAATTTTCAAGAGTCTACGACAATTTTAAATGCCCATACGAAAAAAGTCTGGAAACTTATTGTATGCACCTCATATTATCTTATTTATTAAGGGCTAATATTCCTTCTTCATATTTGTAGTGTTTCTATTTCTTTCTTTCTTTATTCTAAAATCTAATTTTTTTAAGGGCTAATATTCCTTACTCACATTTATTGTAAGAGTAAAGGCATTTAACACCCATAGTCACCAGGATTGTATTTTGTTGAAATGTTTTAATGTTAATTTTATTAAGGAAATCTGTAATGTCATGTATGTAGGATTTAATTTTCTTATAGAGTATTTTGCAATCAATGTATTTTAATATCTTATTAGTATTTTGATTTCACTAGTCTACCTGGATCATTTTTTATATATTACAAGGATCAGGCTTGTTAAGTATTTACAGGTATAAAAAATTTTAATACTTTTTTTTATCCGTGATATTTTAAAAATGCATTTCTTTAAATGAGTTGATGATGATCTTTTTATGTTCTGCGAGGAAATTTCCACTAAAAAGCTGAATTGTTTAGATTGTTATTAACTTTTGCAAAGTATTCTTCAAAATCCCAGTTCTGGTTATGATAATCTAATCTCTTTTTTCAAGATTTTCAAGAGTTATATATTCTTTATTTGTTTTCTTTTATGTTTTTTTGGTATCATCTCAAACTGCATTTTCAAATGTTTAGATTATTATTTCTCTATTGTTTGGGGTTAATGAGTTTTTGGTTTTTTATATCCTTTGAGGATATTTGATTTATATTGAGAAATTCCATAATGTCTTTTTTTTCAATTTAATCTTCTAAAGAATCCTATTGGGTATAATAGCATTTTTATTATTGCATGATGGATGGGGGCAATCCTTTATTAAATAGTTTTAATGTATCTATGATTGATTTGTTGGCTTAAATTAAGGGTTTTCTTTTAATTTAATAATTCTATAAAATTTTCTTGAAAAATTCTAAAGTTTATAGCGGTTTTGGATAACACAAATGAATTACGAAACTTTGCTTTAACAACACAACAACGAAAGTTCTTTATTTGCAGCTTTGAATATGGTTTGCTCTTGGTGCTGCAAGACTCATGGAGTTTAGGCTTGTTAGTGTTGGAGACGAAATGACTTAGCGGGATGTTGAGATGGCAGCGGGATGTTGAGATGGCAGCGTGCTGCTGGACGTGTGAGGGATTGTGTTTAGTTGGGCCTGTCCGAAGCATGTTGTATATTTCTAATTTATGTTCAACTGGGATTCCTCGTAGGAAATCCATAAATTAGATGGTTCCCTCGTTGAGTGTCCATGTTGCTGCTGCTAGTGTTAAAGCCACAGTGAGATGTCCACACTGGGTGGCTTGTCTAGCTAAAAAGCATCGCTAAGCAGGGATGACCAGAGGCATTTCTGTTCTGGTCGCCGTCTCAAGCCGAAGAGACTGGGTTTGGCCGCTCACCCATTTTGCGAGCCGGAAATGAAGGTCCGGGCTGAATAGGATAAGTCATCCTGATCGGGTGAAATTCAGTGTTGAATTAAATTGCGCGCCAAAACAAAATACGAGATTTTCCTCTTCTCTACAAGTTATTATTGTTGCTGTAATTGTATTTTGTCGACCCTCTTCCTTTAGTTTTGGCCAGGGACTAACTTTATTTTTTGAAGAGTAATTATGTTTTACTCATTTGAGAGTTTTTTATACCAGCATTAGTTGATAGTTTTCCACTTGAGTCTGAGTGACAGCAAGTCTCCTCTAGTCTCTAGGACTCTTCTCAGTATTCTGGCCGATCTTAATAATGCTGTAGTTTGTATGGTCTCTACTCGTCCTCTTATTTCCAAGTCCTTCAGTCCTTGTATCAATCCTTTGGTGACTGTACCAAGAGCACCAATTACAATTGGTATCACTGTCACTTTCATGTTCCACAGTTTCTTCAGTTCCCTGGGAAAGTCAAGGTTTTTCTTTCCATTTTCCATCATTTATTTTGTTTCTGGAAAAATTATTTTCACTGTTCCATCTTTGGAAAAAGATTCTTCTTTGGGAAGAATAATCACTAACACATCTTCTTGTATTTACACATTCTTTATTCAATTCTAGATGTCTTTTATATTACAGGCTATTTAATCAGGAGTTAATCCTTTGAAATATTGACCTCAACATTTTTACTCATGAATGAATCTTGGTTATTTCAGGCCAACTAGAAAGTTAATATCTAATCTACCTCTAAATTTGTTGTCACATAACTTTAAAATATGAATTCTTTTTAAATAATCTACACTTTTTGGCAAATAAAGATTTAGCCAATTTATTATTTGACAATAGAAAAGGAAAATAAGCGGATCTATGAAATAATTTTATTGTTAGAATAACTCTTCATTGGGGAAACTAAATGTAACTATAAAAGAAAGATTGTCCTTTCAGTGGGGGTAATACTCTTGCAAATGATATACTTTATCAAACACCTAAGCAAAGATAAAAATTTTAAATAAAAAATACATTGGCTCTATATAAGGAAAGTGGAAAAGTCACTGATATATCAATAAGTGAAGCTTTCCTTACAGAAACTATGAGCATGTTTGGAAAGCAAAAAATGATACTTGCAGATTACCATATGTAAAAAGATGGATCATAAAAAAAAGGCATAAGTATAACAAGATAGGGCAAAGCTGATTGTAAATTAAAAGAAAAACTGTGCATGCTAGAATTCACAAACCCAGAAAAATTGCTGAACAAAAAATTAGTGTTGATACTGAAATGTTTTCATGGTAATAAATGTTTATTGTCACTTGCCACCAGATGGAGTTATGATTTATGGTTTTTTATGGATGATTCTTCATTGAATTACTTCAATTTGATTATGGGTTTTTAATAGATGGATATTTCTACTATTTTTCTATCCTTTGCTTTTATTTTTATGGATACAATAGCAATGGAATATTAATAAAAGTCTGTCAATGTTATATTGCTGTTGTAATTCAGTTAGTAATACATTATTATTGTAATTCAGTTATTTTTTTAATAATCATGACTTAAATTTTATAAATAAATTATTTGTCATTGAACTTAAAGGACTCCTTTGGAAGCTTTTAAAATGCTATTGGAAATATATTTTCATGTTTGCTACTCAGATATAAATTACCTACAAGTATTTTTTCCTGAGTTAATTTCATTTTTTTAATGGAGAATTGTGTTGCCTATGAATAATATTTTCCATATGTTAAGAAGAGTATATACTCTATTAAATTACAAATGAAAAACAAGTCAGACACTTGTAATAAGAAGAAAGCAGGTGACATTATTCTAAATACAAATGGAATGCCTATATCGAGTAACAAATCTTGTGGAAAAATAACCTATTGCCTAGGAAGCAATAATCCAAAATGTAGTCTGATGAGGCATTTCATTGACACAACTAAAAAGTGCATGACTAGACTTTGAAACATAACTGTCACCATTTAAAACTACCTCTTTCAAACTCTAATTCTTTCAATTTTAATTCTGTCTCAAATCTTTCTCATCACAATTATCACAATCAATATGATACTTATAATAAGTACGTAAGGTTAATACACACTTGTATAATTCACTTGAAGAAAAAATTTTTAAACATGATTTTCACTTTCAAATAATGGTTTACAAATTTACAAATTTATTTGTATGAATAAAATAAATGAAAAAAGACCTTATTTTTCAAGAGTTCATGAAAAACAAATATCATCTATACTAATAACTGGTTACTATTTATTTGTTTGTCTTCTATTAACGGCCAAACAACTTGATGTAAAGCTATGACATATTGTATGAAAACTTATTGGACCCAGGTGGAAATAGGACTCTTATCACAAATGTATGGAGAAGTCTTTAACAATGAATAATAATCAGTGAGATGCAAGAGGTTATAACAAATTGTACCAAATTTAAATTTCCAAACTTAAAAAAAAGAAGAAATTTAACAAATATTCATCTTATTAAAATTATAGTTCATAATTATAAAACATTACAACTTAAGTTTAAAGGGAGTTATTAAAGTTGGTGATGGAAAATAATGCGTAGCATTATTGTTTAAGTATAAAAACAGTATGAACAAAGAAAAAATGTTTAAATCAATAAATCTCTTAAGTACCACTCACTTTTTTTTTTCATAGAACAATATTAAATATATAAAATGATATGCAACACAAAATGCTAAAATCTCTTTTATGTCACATGGATTTCTTTTTGGAAAAACAATTACTGTTCGCTAATAGTTTATGTAAAGATTTAATTAGCAACAAATATTGTAAAATAAACAGTTTAGGAGAATGAATAGAATTAATTTTTGATATTTTTCTATTAGTGTGGCTGTGTCTGTCTGATTTTGAATATGCTCGTATTGCACTGTTTCTCTTAATAAATAATTAATCTTTAACTTTTACTTGGTACTTTACAACTGCTTTAGCTAGTAAAAAATGTTTCAATTCATTAGCTTTGATGTTCCTCTCTGGTCAACTCTTTGCAGTTTACAGTGTTCTACTTGTAGGAAGAACAAAAGAAAGGATTCTGTGACCATATTCTGGTTTTTGCAAGTATCTACAAACCTTATCAAGAATTTAACATCTAGTCATTAAAGTCCAATATTTCTTTACTTCATGAAATCAATATTTCAGATTCTGGGCAATTTTATGATATCCAATAAGCCCTGTATTTTATGATCAGGAAATGATGTAATAGTGAGATTATGTCTGAGGTCAACTCAAAGTAATTTACAGGAAGTAACCTTTAAGAATAATTAAAAACTAGGTCTTCATTGAAGGATTGGAAAGTCATTAGACAATGAATTCTAGAAGTTAGATTTTAACTTTGAATTAGTTAACCCAGAGCCACTGAATGGTACAGTCCTAATTTTCATTAAGGGTTTAATGGCTAATTCACTGTTCATACAACCAGTGAAGAAAAGATGTTGAAAGACCTAAAAGAATGTGTGCACAAGAAGGAGATGTTGTCATAATTATTCATCCTAGAGAAAAACATGGAGCAGTTAAAAAGGACATAAAACAGCTAAGAAGATGGAACAGTATGGAACAAAGAAGAAAGATCAACCATCATCCAAAGAACATGAAGAAGGCAGAAGGTTATTGAACACGAATGGTTCAGAGAGTTAATGGATACATTTGTAATAAGGGGATTTGTAACAAAAATCCATGCGCTTTAGAGACAAGAGTATTAGGTGAGATTATTGGACTTATTTGGATTTCTGTAATATTGCTTGCTCATGTAGTTTAGATGGCAAAGAAGCTGGCACGGAGAATCAAGTTTCCACCAAGCAAAAGGAGATGTGAGTTTGAGTCTCACCAAGTGCTTTTACTTTATTGTTTTTGTCATAAAAGCAATTAATTCTAAAAAAACATTTATGAAAAAAAATGATTTCAAAATAATAATTTTTGAAATCATTTTTTCATAAATGTTTTTTTTAAATTAATAAAAGTTAAGATGAAAGAAAATACAAGTCATAATTATTTATAATATTGTTTCCCTCAATCTTAAAAAGATATTTTTTAAAGTTAAACAAATTGCAGATTTCTATAAAGTGTCAAATAATTTTAATAGATCAACAGTTAAAGTTGGTAAGGATCTTTTAAATATAAATAGAATATATTAAAACTATCAGGTCAGTAACTACATTCAATCAATAAGTTATAAAACTTAAATATAATGTGCCCATTTTAAAGTATCAAGGGTCAATAATAAATAGTAAAAATAAACCTACCTTTCAAATTCAAATGCTTTGTTATGCTTTGATGTCTGCACACAAATATTTTCCTGAAAAGAAATTTGATTTTTTTTAATTATCTTTCTTGCTCTGATGTTCTAAGGTAAAATCAATGATCTTTTTATAGTTGATAAATCACTTTTACATTTTGTTATTCTTGACAATAATTTTGTTAGTACCAAAAGTTAATCTTTTCAGAGAGAGCAGGGATATCCTTTTGGAAAAACAATGGATTTTGATTCCCATAATTAAAATGGAGAATTAATATGTTTACTTAAGAAAAATTCTTTATACAAAATAAAGAAACACTAATTAAATGCTTGATGTTGTTTGAAGATATTCCAAAACAACCAAAGTAGATTTTACAAACAAGTGAATAGGAAAAGTAGGAAGGAAATTGAACAACTGGAGGTAACTGATACAAAACAGTCCAGTGAGAATTAAAGACAAGAGAAAAACTGATCAAAATGAAGAATAAATCAAAAGGAATTAAAGAAGGAAATGAAGCAGAAATACATATTGAATCCCTTAGAGCAGCTCTCATTAAAATTGCAAATTGGAAAGCACCAGACCATAATGGAATCCATGGCTTTTGGTAGAAATGATTCATGGTATTTTGACAAGAGTCTACTCTAACAGCACAAATGCCTACAAAAGGCAAAATTCCTGAAGAATGATAAAATGAAAAACTGCCCTGATCCAGAAAGACCTCAAAAAATGGACTACCTACAGGAACAACAAACTGATAAGATATCTGCTAATGATGTGGAAAATCCAAACTGTACAATTAAGAGAAGAAATCTATTAACCAATTTCTTCTTGAAGAACAGAAAGGATTCCACAAAGAAACTAGAGGCATGAATGATCAATCAACATAAAGAAATATAAAAACAAGGAGGAAAATCTAGACATGGCATTTAATGAATTACAAGAAAGTGTATGACATGATCCTACAACCATAGATATTAGAATGCTTGAAAGATAAAAAAAACAAACTGCAGGACAACATACAAAGAGATATTTTCTAAGATAATTATGGTTCCCTCAACTATTTTATACAACGATAATACTACTAAATTATATCCAATTAAAATGGAGTGGAGAATATAGATTCACAAAAATGTATGAACAAATAAACCATCATATGGATGATATGAAACTTTATATCAAAAATAAAAATGAATTAGAAATCTAAATACAGTTGGAATCTTCAGCCAATGAAATTTAAAATTGAAAAATGCAAAATGATTGCAATGAATAAAGGAAAAAGCAAAAAACAAAGAAACAGAAAGAATAGAACTACCTAATCAGGAAAGTATCAGAATGCCCAGAGAAAAAGATAGCAACAAATTACTGGAGATATTCAAAGTAGATACAATCAAATAAACAAAAAATGAAGGGACAATTCAGAAAGAAATAACTTAGAAAGGAAAGAAAACTATAAGAAAACAATTTCTGCTGCAGGAATTTAATCAAAGGAATAAATGCCTTGGTAGTCTTCCTGGTAAGATGATTTGGACCCTTTCTAAACAGGACAAGAGAGGACTCTAGAACAAGAACAAGAAAATTGAAGATGATTCACAAGGCCTTACACCCAGCAGATGATATAGATAGACAATGAATTACAAGAAAAGAAAGAGAAAGAGAACACAAACATTAAAGAATATATGGATACTGCAATTCAGGAACTTGAAGAATGTATTAACAAGAGTAAATAGCAGCAACAACAACAAAAATAACACAAATAAGAAATTAGGAAAATAGGAATTATTAACTTGAGAAAATAAAAATAAGAAAAATAACTATATGGACACCTCAGAAAAGGAGGGCGTTGCACACAAAAATCATTAGGATATAGTAAATTAAAAAAAAACCTAAAGAGAAAAATAGAACCACTATTAAGAGCAGCCAAAATAACAACATAAGAACTAATTATGTAAAAGTTAGAAGAGATAAGACCTAAAAGGAAAGCAATTGTTGACTACACAATAAACCGCACAATGAGTGAAGTAGGCACAACTGAGTAAATAAGGTGTTCCAGTGGGAATTTTGAAAATGGTTGAGCTTTGCATGTACACAGACCAGATAAAAACAAATCATTCAAGCCAAAAGACCAGACCTAGTTATAGTCAACAAGAAACAAATATGTCAACTAATGGACTTCATTGCACCAAAAGATCACATTCAAAGGAAAGGGAAAATCTGGATGAATACTTGGACTTTGCCTGAGAGCTAAAAAAAGTTGTAGAACATGAAAGTGACTGTAATACCAAAGTTGGAACACTTGAAACAAAACATTGAAAAGAGATTGGAGGAACTGGAAATCCAAAGAAGAATTGAATCAGTCTAGACCACAGCATTCCTTAAATTCGAGAGAATACTAAGAAGAATTCTGAAGAGCTGAGCTTTGTTGTTACTCAAACTTCAGCAAAAACCACCAAATACTACTGGTGTGAAAAACTAGCAAAAAATAAAATAATTGTAATAATATATAGATGTGTAGATACAATAAGCATTGGAGTAAAGGTCTGTAAAAATTGAAAATGCCCCAGATGCATACAAATAAAAAAGATATTTTCCCACAAACTGATTAATATAGCTATTCTCATATTTAAGAAACTGATGCTATTTTAATCATGAAAGAATCAAAAGAAAAATCAATAACTTTTTTTTATTCCAATTTGAAAAAAACAAAAATACCCGTTACCTTTCAAACATTGAAAATAATTATGATATTACTAGTAATTTCTGCCCTAAGAATCATTATACCATCCAAACCACCGACTGGTTAGTGTAATCAAAAATGGAATAAGCAACCTAAATTACATTTTTTGGTTGTGGCTGTTTTAACACATTTCAAACTAATACCCTTTGGAAAGATTTGAATCCATCTCTTCTCCTCCACTGGCAATGAGTAAAATACATAATCTCCTGCTTTGGTGGGCAACCAGTTTAGAACTCTAAATCAAAAACCAGGAGCTGTCATCTCTAAAGCAGTTTGATGTTTTTTCTATCTTTTTGGTGACTTCTGTGACAATACCAGTGCTAAGTTCTATTGGCCCTGATGCTTTATTTGGACAAAATTGGTAATTTGAAGATAATCAAAATTACTTGCCATACAAGTTTACCCAGGCCAGTGGATGGATCCATGGAAAACAAATGCCACCCCAGTTATCTCAACTATTACTAGTTTTGTGAAATATAAGCAAAATTTCATTATTTCCTTTGGGAACATAAAAATATCAATGAGAAAAAATGAAGAAGAAAAAGATCATAGACTTTAGCCAAAAGTGACCATTAATCAGGGAAATTTGGTAAATACATGGATCATATAGAAATGTTAGTTGAAGTCTGTTCAAGATTCATTCAAATTTGTACACACACACACACACATACACACACATACATTTTATTTATATAATGAGATTCAATAATGTTATTAAACAAGATTTTATGAATAAAATTCGCATATTACTTACATCATCCACATAATGTACAACTGCTTGAGATTTTTCATTAGAACTATAAAAGAAAATAAACAAAATTTTTAGAAATATTTTCAATGCCTTTTTTGATTTCATACCATTTATGACATTAATACATTTTTCTCCACATAGGATTTTAATTTTTTTTGGCAATGACATTTGCCTCACAACCAGTTGGAGACTTTGACAACCATTACTTATTATTCAATGTACAATCAGTAAAATTCAGTAGAATAAACTGAAAAATTTACAAGTTATAATAAAATTTTATCTTATATTTACAATACTCATGAGCAAATTTATTAAACAGCTCTTAAAATATCAAAAGACGATCAGTGAAACCTAAAACTATACAAACTAGCTTGTTTTGTATATATATATACATATATATATATATATATATATTGTAAAAGTTTATGCTTCTCACAAGCTCACTTGATGAGTCAATGGTGGACCAAATTTTGTGTTATTATTAGATAGTGCTCAATATCAATGATAGAGTTTTTATACAAATATATATATATATATATATATATATATATTACATGATAGTGTCTGTGACCAAGGGTCTTATGCTTTAAAAATTCATTAGACAGAGTGAAAGATTTTCAGAAAAAGACCAATTAATATGGTTAATTTTTTGTTTGAAGGGGGATTTTGTTTGTGTGTATGTTTAACTGAGTTTGTGTGCTTTTAAATGTTAGTATGTTTATGTATGAGCTGTTGCTTGTGCATATATATATATATATATATATATATAAAATTAACTTAAATTGCAAGTCGGAAATCTTCTACTAAAGTTTCACCTTATCAGATCATCAGGAAGCCTAACTCCAACTAATGCTAAAGGAGAAAGCGCCATCTTATATTCACAAAAAACCCACCAAGCTTAGAATTTACAGAACAAAAAAAAAAAAATTCTTTAAGTTATTAAAAAGAAATTTCCCCTTGTGGGAGCCCGTTACATAAGATATTTAATAAGAATTGTGTTAAATTAAGTTATAGTTGCATGCCAAATATCAATGGCATAATAAACAAGAGTAATATAGCTAAATTAAGTAAGGAGAAAAATAAGGTGATTGCTAAATGTAATTGTAGGGATAAGGTTAGATGTCCGCTGGAAGCCAAATATAAGCAAGAATGTCTAGTGTATAAAGTGGAAGTATATAGTGATCCGAATAATAAGAGAAACAAAAAGATATACTTTGGGTCGATGCAAGGGGATTTTAAGACTAGGTACTATAACCATAAAATGAGTTTCTCACACGAGAAGTATAGGCATAGTACTACGTTATCTAGTTATGTGTGGGAGCTCAAGGATAACAAAGGGATAGATTCTATAATGAAATGGGAAGTAATAAAGAAATGCCGTAAATATAGGGCTGGGGATAGGTGTTGTCTGCTTTGCATAGAGGAAAAATTAGCAATAGCATCTTGTAAAAGTAGGGATATGTTCAACCAAAGATCGGAGGTGTTAAATAGTTGTAGACACAAAAGGGCGTGGTTGCTCTATAATTAGGGATAGGTTTCAGAGATTTTTTTTCTTTTTTTTTTTAATAAAAGTAAGGTTTTTTGTTTATTTATTTTATTTATTTATTTATTTATTAATTTTTTAATTTTTTTTTTTCTTAATTTTCTAATTTTTTTTGTTATATAAATTCTAAGCTAGGTGGGTTTTTGGTGAATATAAGAAGACGTTTTCTCCTTTATCATTGGTCGGAGTTGGACTTCCTGATGATCCGATAAGGTGAAACTTTAGTAGAAGATTTCCGACTCGTGATTTAAGTTAATTTTATAATTGGCTCCACTCATGTTGAGCACTCTTGTAATTGTAGCATTGCAGGATTCGCGGAAGGTTTTAGTTTTCTTTTGACTAACTGACTGCGTATCCCTTGATTTTTTTCAAGAGGTCGGACGAGGTTGGCCTTTTCTTTCTTTTTGACCAATAATTTTTCCTTTTCCCCCGGGCGGTGATTCAAGATACTTTTATCTCTTGTTCCTGGCAGGGTTTTTTTCTTTTTTTTCTAGTACTGTGAATGCTGGTAGATATTAGATTAGTAAATATATATATATATATATATATATATATATGTATTTCCATACATAGTAGCATGCATCTTCACATATGTACACATACTTCCACTGTCTGTTGATAATGATTGTGTAGGTACTATTTTTCCCACATGATCATATTATGATCCCCCACAAGTATTGCAAGTAATATTTTTAGTATTGTCAATAATTATAATCACTATTTTTTCCGCATTATTGCATTATGAGCACCCACCAATATTTCCAGAGACCATTATGATCTTGATTGTTATATTTGTTTTTATTATCATAATTATCATTATCATTATCATAATTATTATTACTGCAAAACTTAACATCATTTTTATTACCTGTCCATAAATACTTCATCACATAACCCATTAGCACCACCAATAATAGTTGACAACACACTCATTATCATTATAAAATAAATTTTAAAAAGAATCTTTCTAAAAAAAAAAAGTAACATGATAAAGATTATGATTTTAATCATCATCATCCCTCAATAATATTCCCCATGAAACAAACACTTCATATTCACATCAAATAAAACCTTTCGCAATCAGAAAGATTGGTAGAATCAAGAGAAAAAGAAATTATTCTGACTGTAACAATTCTTTTCCCACCCACTCCTCACCCACTCTTCCTTTCTCACACTCTCTTCTTTTGCCTCACCTCTTCTTAACAACAGACAGCAGAAATATATGTATATATGCAAATATGCATGCCACTACATGTGCAAATATATGTATATATGTATGTGCAAATGACAACACATACACAAAAATACTAACATTCAAAAGCACACAAATTTAGGCACACCTACACACAAACAAAATTCCCCTTCAAGCAAAAATTGATATCAGTCTTTTTCTGAAAACCTTTCACTCGGACAAATGCATAAAGCATGAAACTCTGGGTCACAGACTCTACCATGTAATATATATATATATATATATATATATATATATATATATATATATATATATATATATATATATATGTGTGTGTGTGTGTGTATGTATGTATGTATGTACGTATGTAAATATATATATGTTGAAATTCGGGTGGCCATCTGCTGTCATCCTATCGTGGGATTCTAAATACAAAAAGGATGTCTTGCCAGTTCAAAGACTACAATACGTTTTGATACAGTGTGTAACTTGCCCCTCCTCATATATGCTCTAGTCATCTCTGATTAGCCAATCTCCTACTGCTACAAATGGACAAGTCCATAAATACCCATTTATAGACTGCATGTACAGCATTAGGTGAATTTTTCTGATCAGCCACTTTGGGTACACAGTTGGTTTGGGATCAGTTGTCTAAGTTGGAGTCATGATTGGACAAGACTGCTTGACGCGATCACAAGGGAAACTCAGTTGTTGCATCTCGCAGACAAGACTGACCCAGATCCTTGAGCCAGGCACTTACCCTCCTTGGAGGGGCTAGGTTTATCGCCAGGCACCTAAGGTGCCCCTTTCTAGGGCAATCCCGACGGGACCTGAGGCATTTTTATGCTCACCAGCTGTGTCTGGGCTATGGCCTTGTGCCTGAACCTATCTAAAAATTGGCCTTATGTTATACTCACTCATTTGATGGGGTGAGTGACAAATATCTGTACCCCATTAGTGACCCTCCCTCAAACAATCTAATAATATATGTATATTTTTGTAATAATACTTATTTAACAAAATATTTGTATATATTAGTAAAAATATGTTGTAATTTACAAAGTATTTTGCTTAGATGTTGCATAAGGCTGTATGAATGTCTAGCTTGCTAACCATTACACCAACTGAGTCCAGCAGTGCAATACACTTAAAATTAACTGAGTGAATTAATCAATTTCTGTTTCAATTTGCAACTGAATTTTGTGGAGTATACATAATGAACTTCTTTTATTAATTATCCAAATTGTCAATATAATGGAGATAATCATATGCTAATCAGAATCCTTCACTTTCTTAAATGCATCAACATTCATAGAGACCACCCTAAGTTTATCTCTTCCTGATTGGGATGAGAATTTTTCAGCCTTTGTTTGGGGGGGGGGAACAATGGTTAACATTTAAACTTACTTGTTATCAAAAACAAGAGACTAAGAAATCTAGCCTGGAACCAAACTTAGCCCTACTCTACAGATATCTATATAATTATATCTACTTGCTTTTTCTTTATATAAAACATACAACGAATGCCACCAAACTTGGTACATAAGATATCTGATGAGAAAATTTCCACTGAAAAAAATTTACCAAAATATTTCTCAAGCACACATTTACAGTTTAATTTGTATTAATAAAAGACAGAAATATGCTGTTCAGAATACACACACACACATACATATATATATATATATATATTAATATATATATATATATATATATATATATATATATATATATATATATATATATATATATATATTCAAAGAAAAATATATTTGTTGTGATATCCAACAACACATTTTTCTTTATATAATTAGATGCATTTCTAAAGATGGAAAGAAATAAAGAGAAAATTATGAATATAGAAATTCTTTAGTTTTCTGTTAACTAAAGCCAACCTTAGTAACCAATTCTACAAAGTGTTCTTTCAATACAAAAAATAAAGAAAGTTGATGCTACAAGGTTGATTCTTTACAAATGCAAGGCTAACCAATAAAAAATATTTTTTGCTATAAAATTGTCCCCTTTTTTATTGATTTATTAGTTATCACCACAAAAGCTTTATAAATACATTTAAATTATAATATGATTCTTTTTTAGAAATGAAACTAAATAATATTTACACATATCTTCTTATATTTACTGTAATGTTTTAATTAGCACTTTTTTGTTGTTATGGTAACATGATACTCGTTCTTTTTTCAGTGATACTAAACATTCCTCAGGTTACCATAACAACGAATTTTCTTATTTCTCAATTTATCTATCTTTTTGGAATGGAATTATTCCGGTGAGGTAGTAAAATATTACACACACAGACACACATAGACACACATACATACACACAGATATATATATATATATATATATATATATATATATATATATATATATATATATATATATATATATATCATGTTGTGTTGCGTATATATGGATTTATTTATTCCATTCATGCAGAATTATGACTGCTTCCTTCAGGTTATATTAGTTTATTTTTTGAACACTTCTAGAATATTGATGAATATTTTTAGGAGTAATTCTTTTTTATAACAAAGCTCTTTGAAATAATGTACATGCTTTTTTAACTAGTTTATCTTTGTTGACAGATATGTTTATATAATTTGCAATTGACATTGTCCTAATGAAATATCAAACATTCTATTTTGTTGTACATTTTCTTGTTTCTGTTCAATATTTCTGGAATATTGATTTAAAGTTGAATTAACTATAATAATTGAGCCACTGCTTTGTCTTTTAAATTTACTCACCAAATATTTTTCTAAAAATATCTATTTGCTTTGTTTTATGCAAATACAAACATTCAACTGAATGCTATCAAGCTTACAGTGTAGACATCTGATGATAAAATTTCCTGCAAAAACAATTTGCCAAATATTTTCATCTATGAATTTGTATTCATAAAAAATGTTAAATAAAAAAAAATATTGTTGAGCACACAGTATACATTTACCTTCAAGTAAGAGTGATTTTTGGTTACAAAAAGAGTTCAGTATATGGAATAAAGGATTCTTTAGATAACTCAGAAAGTGTTACACACACACACACACACACACACACACATATATATATATATATATACAAACTTTTGGTACAGCAGAATTGTATTATTTATTCAATAAAAGGAATCCTTTTATTAGATCATTTAAAATGATAAAACACTAAAGAGGCCCTTTTGTTTGGCTCTTCTTCAATAGCAACGACTAGAATCAATTAGAATAGAACAATTAAAGAACAAGTTGGGTTGTATTAATAAATGAAAACTTTGAGAGGAGGTAAAAAAAACCAAAAACTGTCAACTCTCCAAATTCCCACCAGATTCCCCAAAAATATAGAGTTTATAGAATAGTCTTATTTGTTGACTGAAAGAGCTTAACTGCTATGGCTTTGAGAACAGGCAGATGTTTCTTGCACCTGCCCTTGTGCAAGACAGAGAACCGGTCATCTGAGTAGTTCATCCGACATAGATATATATATATGTATATATATATATATATGCACACACACACACACACACACACACACACACACACACACACACACACACACACACATGTACACACACAAACACACACTGTTTTATATGCATGCAAATAGATTGAATCAGTTTAACATCTTTTAATCATAATAATCATTTACTGAATTTAATTTGTCATGGGGCCAGTAATATAAAGCAACTTATGAAAATTAAAATCTCTACTCATTAGCAACTGTTCTATAAGACTTGCTCATCATCTTATAAAGATGTTTCATTGAAGTTAAGTTATTTTTTTTAGAATAATGCTAATATAGATTTTATAGATTGGAAATAGTTTGTTATTAAGTTAATGGTTGCCTTCAATGACCTTTAAGTGAAATTATAAATATAATAAGATGTTTAGCTTAAATAATACAAACAGTATCAGGGAATTTGTGTAATTTAAAGAGTGGATATAAAATACATTATATTTAAAATATGCCATAGATTTTAAAGATTGAAAAAAGATGAGAAAAACTTATTCTCTCCCTCTCATTTGCATATTTCATCCATTGAATGTATTATGTTATGATTAGTGACTGAGGCTAGCAGACTAATAAGTTCAATTTTCATTGGCTGCTCCATATTTTATGTTAAAAAAAACTTTGCCAAATATTAGAGAACCACAAGTAGCAATATTCTCTTTAACTTTTTTGATGAACTGCATGGAAAAAAACGCCTGTGGAGAACTGAAGAAGGGAAAAATGGTGAAAATACTTTTTGTATTATAGAGGACATCACTGATTTCTTTTTTCTTTTTTGTCTAAAGTTTATAAAACAAGGCTAAAAAGAATATGATACTTAATCATTTGGTTATATAGTTTTATTAGTAAATCATTTTTGTTTATGAAACAATGCTAAGACCAACAAGAAAATGACACTTACTCATTCAGCTATATAGTTTTATTGGTGACCCTTTTTTATTTATAAAACAATGCTAAAGCCATGAAAATATAACACTTACACATTCAGCTATATAGTTTTAGTAGTGGACAATTTTTGTTTTCCTAATCTGAAACTTTTAAATATCATAAGTATCAAGAAAATTTCACTGTACACAAATGTTTTTCTAGTGCACAGTTTTGGTTGTATTATTTCTAAGTTCATATAGTGTTTTATCCATCAGCAAATTTGCTTACAGATCATGAAAATCATAATAATACCATATACTTTTTGTGAAAAATATTCCTTTCCTTTTCCTTCTCTTGTCAATTCTCACAGTTTAGTGCTCTCTATATAAAAAGCATGAAATCAAGTTATTTGTGATTAATTACTGTTTCATATAAGTATATACTAACCTTGTCAATAGTTTATACTGAGGTCTTATTTATCATCATCAAGTGGCATATATAGTGTTTTTCAATTCTCATGAATTTTTACTTGTGGCAGTTTGGATTATACAAGATCTGTTGGGAAATGGTCCAGCAATCCAATATTAATGAAAAATAGCCTACCTAGAGCAAGAGTACTTTAGTTTCCTTTTAAAGTTCTCTGTTTAGGACCTCCTCATATATTTATCCTAACATTTCCTCTTTTGCAAATATTGTCATTGATACAAAATGACTTCTTCATTCACAGATCCATCTTTATTTAATGGTCAAACAGATATCTTCAAAGAGATGATGTACATCAAAGAAGTTTGTTAATAGCCACTACATGGCAGTGAAAATGTAAGGTCTATTCAGAAATAAACCAGTTATTTAACAATAATGAAAAATAGCCAACCTTGAGGTTGTGCCCTAGTCCCCTTTGAAGTATTCACCTTCTTTTTCCCTTTTCAGAACTCTCAGCAAAATCCTATTTAGGGATCACCATTAGCTGCTTCATCAAATTCACCTTCATCTTGTCCACAGCTTTGTAATTGGGATTTTAACTTTGAAAAATGTCAAAAATCTCCAGAAGTCAAATCTCAACAGAAAGATTTGGGCAATGCAATGTTTTGCTAAAAAAACGTGCATGATGAAATATAAATAATGGTATGTCAAGATATTCATAATCGCTGGATAGTTTCTCAACACTCTTTAAATTCTTACCCAGCCAATCAACAATTTCTTTTGATGGCAGTTTGTAAATATTCACCATTTTTAAGCATTCTGTTTGATGAAGGCTTTTCAAAGAGTGAATAACTTTCAATAGATTCCTAGTCAGATTTTAGATTTTGCCTGGGCTTCACTTATTTAATCATCACTGAAAGCTTTCTAAATCATTCAAACAGTTTTCACAGATGAATTTCCAAGTTTCAAGTAAAACATTATGCGTATGCACTGTGAATGCAATAATACCATGGTACATAAGCTCTTTTAATGGTGTCTCATGACCATATGAGTAACTCCATTGGAGAGTGTCTGCTTGTATATACACAATAAGGTCCCTTCTGATGAGTTGCTAAATTACATTAGGACTGTACGACCACTTCTCAACATACTAAAATAGTTGTATAATTTTCAGACAAAATATGAGACTTGCATATTTCAAGACATAAGAAAGCTGTATCTAAAAACAGTACAAGTATTACATAGAACACATGTGTTTATTCATTGAACCATCACAAGTTACTTTACCATCCATGTATTCATGAATTGTTAAATAAGTTATCTTTGTGATGATAAAGTTGATCTGTTTTGGCAGAGTCTAAAAAGAATATACCACACAAAAGTGGGTGCTTCATGTGACATCATAGTTATCAAGCTAGGATCAGCAGACCATTGTTAATGAGCTTGATTATCACCAGGTGCCTTATACTGATTATCACCTTGTTTTTAAGCTCTTATGTTTTGAGGTACATTTTGTGGTTTAATAATTAACAAACTACATTGGTAGATTGCCTAGTCGACTGGGGCTGTAGAATACACTGACTGCACCTCTGCAGAGGGGTAAGACCCCCTCCCCTAACGAGTGTCCTGATATGACACTAAACAATCTGATGGTGAGATTCCAGCAGTACTGGAGCTTTGGGGAATGCGGAGTACCCCTTCATTGCCATTGCTCCCAGGTCCACTCTGGCCCAGAGTGGTAGCACCTGATAGGGACCTATCTATGGGTTAAATAGAACTAACAGCATACTTCTGCTAAACTGAATTGTTTGAGTAAACTGAATAGACTGAAATAAAAATGTTTTTGACAATTAAACCGTACTTACATTTAAACTGCGTGCTTATGCTTAACTGAATTATTTGAAATAGAACTGTTTTTCGACATTAGAACTGTATTTACAATTAACTGAATTGTTACATTTAACTGCTTGAATTGTTTGAAATAGAAATGTTTTTGACAATTAAACTGTGTACTTATGCTAAACTGAATTGTTTTAAATAGAACAGATTATTTACATAAAAATGGATTTGGTGTTAAATAACCTACAAGGGTTGATATGCCATAAAACCCAACAAACCAACCAACTACTTTGGCAGACCATTATTAGTGAGTTTAATGCTCACTACTAGGTTTACCGAAATTCTTATCTTGCTAATCTTAGTAAATGACACACAAAGCTAAGTAGTTGGAAATAAGCTTATTCATATACTAATAATGTAGTATATGTATATAATAATTAGAAATCATAAGAGAATGTCAACAATAAAGTCAGTGATTCAGAAAGCATCCATATAAATGCAATTGAGTGAAGTGAACAAAAAAAGGATCATTGATATTAGAGGAATTTTGATGACCTAAGTTTAAGTTATACATTTTATAAAGTGCAAATATCTTTAACGTATTTTCTCAAGTCAGCAGCAAGTCCAGCTGTTGGAAGTTTGTAATTATCCCCACCACCAAATGCAAATGGTGTGACAGGCACAAATAGAAAGCAAAGATTATCGATGTAAGAATAGTCAGACAATTCAATTTTACCTTTCTTATTTCTCTATCTCTCTCTTTATCTTTCCCTCTGTTTCTCACTTTCTGCACTCCTCTCTCTGTCTCTCCTCCAATGTTTCTCTTTGTACCAGCCCATTAGCTTGGTGGTAGACTGTTTGCCAATGGCCCAGGAGACTGGGGTTCAATCCCAGGTTGAGTCATACCAAAGACTCAAAAAGTGGTACTTGATACCTCCTTGCTTAACACTCAGCATTATAACGTACATATCAAGGGTAAAGTGGAGCAATCCAGGGAAAGGAGTAGTGGTCTCGCCTACACCTTGGTGTAATAGCTATTGGAAAGGGAGCCTTTGGGTCACCCTCGACTATGTTCACCAATTTACACATCTTATTTTCTCTCCTTCTCCTTCTCAATGTTTCTCTCTTTCTACACTTATCTCTCTTTCTCTCAATGTTTTACCCTTTTTACACTTCTCTCTCTCTCTTAATGTTTCTCTCTTTCTGCACTTCTTATTTCTCTCTCTCTCACTCTGTCTCTTCGATTGTTTACTTTATTCAACAAAAGAAGTTATTTAAAAAAATGATCATGTGTTGCACCTGATGAAAATATTTTGTTAACTCTTTCCAGACAGATTTTCTACTCTGACTTCACATCAAGGAATTTTCTTATTTTGACTCTTTTTATAAATAGATTCATTTTTCCATTTGTATTTAAAAAGTTCTACTGTATCAGACATATGACAGGCACCTATGAAAAAGTTGTATATGAAAGTGGTTCAAAAACGGTAAAAGGTCTTACTTGACTTCTTCGGTGGAAAAAGTCATATGTGCTCTATTTCAGTGCCAAAGTAAAACAAAGTCTGTTACCAGGTTTAAAGACATATTCTAACTTCTGTTCAATAAACAGAGATGAAAAAGAATGTCTACTTTAGCCAAAGAACCAGAATGAAAAGAGAAAGTGTCTTTAGCATTCAAAGAATGGAGACAAAAAGGTCCAAGAGAGGATTTTCATATTCTCACTTAACTACAAGACTTGCTAAAAGACAGAACCTCAAAATCTGAGGGAAGACAATTATTTATTGTCTCCCTGCACTGATACCTTGACCTGACACTATGTTTGATATAATTTAGAAGCACTATATTTTTTGTTTTTAATTAGCATTATTTATTGTTTCTTGGATTAAGATAGCAAAGCTATTTTTAATCTATTGATTTTCTGTTAGGAATAATATGATAAAATGACCCACTTTGAAGCAAATGCTTTTAAAAATGCATACTATGGTTTCTGTTTTTTTTGTTTTTTTTGTTTTGTTTTTTTTGTTTTTAGTCTTATTATTCTTCTGTTACTTCATCAACTATTTGCTCAAGTTTGTACACAACTAGTTCTTTAAAGTGACAAGGATTTAACCATTACATCAAGATAACCACAGTTTCCCAATGACAATATGAAATAAATCCCAAGAAATTTCTCTGGGATTCTTTAAGTTTTAGTTAGTATTACCACAACTATTTTTCTTCTCTCACTTTTCTTTCCTGAACAATTTCCTTTATTCCAATATTCAAAATCAATATGATACCATTACAAATAAAGAAATTTCTTCAGAAATTTTTTTTTACCTATTTTACAGACATAATAATTGATGACGTATTTTGGTAACAAACTTCTTCTGTCTTTTACATTCCATCAGCACTTGATGTTTATCAGGTTTTTTTTATTTTTGTCTTTTAATTTTTCTTTTCCTTCTTCATTCCTTTCTTCTGTTTTTTTTTCTTTAACAAATTCTCTTCAGCTTTTTTTAATAATTTCACACATTTATTCCTTGCCTCCTCCTCATCTTCTTCCTTTAACTCCTTTCTTATATATATTACTAAACAAATTTCACACATTTCCTCCACCTCTTTCTCTTACTCCCTGGTATATGTATATATCTATATCAACCAGGCCATTTGCCTAATGAGTAGAGTGTTCACCGATGGTCCAGGAGACTGGGGTTCAATTCCAGGTCAAGTCATACCAAAGATTCAAAAATGGTACTTGATGCTGCCTTGCTTAACACTCAGCATTATAAGGTAAGGATCAAGAGTAAAGTGGAGCAATCCAGGGAATGGTGTAGCACCCTCCCCTACACCTCAGTGTTGTAGCCATTGAAAAGGGAGACTCCAGGTCATCCTTGACTATGTTTGCCAACTTATATATATATATCACTAACCAAATCCCACCCAAAGTTCATAAATAGTGAAAGGTTTTTAGAGATGTTTACCAAAATTTCAACTGATACACATTGAAGTATCTAGCATCATCTCTTTTAATACCATTAAAGAAGAAAAATAAGATTTATTTTGTCAAAGTATGGCCACAAATCACTGAATATCTTGATACAATAAATAAAAATTTCTGAGTTATTTTTTTTGTTAAAAAAAGAAAATAATAGTTTTATTTTTTACAATTCAAAGAAAATTTTTGCTAATTTTTAATTTACTTCAGACACAAATATCATCTTCAAATTTATTTAATTCCTAATTTCTCAGTTACTTATAATTAATAATTAATTATTATTAATATGGCTCAGTTGTCCCAATACTAATTATTACGTTCTTATTAAAATATTTTTCAAAATAAATTTAGTAATGCTAAATTTCCAAAACAAATAATAAAAATAAGTTCTATGGACAGTCTCCTGAATAACTGTTTATAATACATTTTTGTTTGTGTGTAATGCATATGAAAATAAAAACATCCATAATAATCTTTCATGCATATATATGTACATCAGTATAATGTTGCTACAAGATGATACACACAACATTAATCAATTCTATCTTGTTAAGGCTCAACAAAAACACCCTATATTCTGAAACGTTTTCAAGCACAATATTTTAAATTAGATAGTACTCAATTATAATAATAATCTAGAACACTAATCAAGAGTCTACAATAGTAGCATATCTAAAAAAATTGAGTGTCAAGTTGTTGAAGATTGTTCTAGATATTCATTCAATGATCAAAACTTTTAAGAATAAAAAGAAAAACATTCTTTTTCTATAGGTAATGTACAAAAATGCCCAATTCTGTAGTTATTCACACTTTTTTTAAAAATTTCAGTGAAATTCTGTGTTCTTAGTCCAAGATGAACTGCAAAATAATTTTGCTATGCTACATGTAGATTAACAGATGATCTCTTATGGATTTTAATGAAGTCTTTGAAAAAGCAGACTTTTGCTTTTGATTAACAATAAATGTAACAAACCTCGCTAAATTAATCAATGAATTTTTATTTCCTTCCAGTTATGAATTAATCAGAAGAAAAAATAGATATTCCTCTCAACAAGACACATTCAAGCAATGAGCATCACCTTTACAGCAATATTTTATGACATTCCAAGAACACTAGTGCAATGCAGGTTAAATCTTTAATGTTAAACAGATGCAGATTCACAAAGGCATGAGGCCATAAATATGACAAAGGACAAAGGCAGATAACTCTGTTTCAAGTTATAAATAGGGAAACAAAGGAAAAGCCTAAAAAGTGTGGTTTGCCATGTAAGAAACTGTAGGTATTCAGACTACAATCAAATGACTAGAATGAATAGAACATGAAAGACTTGTTCATCGTCCAGATGTCCATTGATGGAGCTAACATTCTGCCAACTAATACATCTACTACTATTGATTTGTGATAACCACCTTATAAAAGAAAATGGTTGAATAATTAAGCAAACACAAATAATGATAGCAAGTTATGAGATATTCACAAAAATAGATTTCTGTTTTAATTTATTAATTTTTATGACCTTAAATATAATGTGACCCCCTACTCTTTGTTGCAAAAAGTACAGCCATAGTTATTCATAATTTTAAAGAATCCAGTGAAATATCACAGCAAATTTTAAAGATATCATAACATAAAAGACCAAAACGTAAGCCATATGTTATTGTTTCCTTTTCCTCTTTATTTAAGCTTTTTAGGGCTGAAATTTGGCTCAAATTTACCTAATTTTGAATTAAGTTAATTTTCAAATGAAAATCTAAATTCTGTTTTGTTGTGATGATACAATATTTTTCTTATACTTTTGACTGATTTTTTACATTAAATTCATTACATATTTTTTAAAAATCTGCTCAGATGAGTGCAAACACTGGGTGCCATCTAGTAGACCAACTAAATGTGATGGCCAATAGGGATGGATAGCAAGAGAAATTAAAAGGAATCTGTGCACCCCTTACCAAGATATTCAACTCTCTGACCATATAGATGCTATTGTAGAATCAGCAACCTTTCAAGTAATAATGGATTATGATGATAATGAAACTTTTATGTCACCTGACTTCATTAACACATCAGGCCAAAATAATCAGTTATACAACTCAAATGAACTCAGTTGAATATGGATTCCCCAACAGATGTTTCCAAACAAAACCTGAGATACATGATTTCTGGGAAGTATGGCACTGCCTCAGCTCTGATAGGGGCTTAGAATTAATGAATAGGAAAAATGTAGTCCCAAATTCCCTCAGACAAAAAGTATTATGCAGTTTGCATTCAGTCCACCAAGAGGTGGTTGACATGATGGCCCATGTTAATGATTGACCTGGTATGAATGCATCAGTATGCAGTTCCAGAGCTAATTGCTTAATCTGCTCAAGCCTGGCTCCAATCCAATCCAATAAGCCAATCATTATCATCTCATCCCCAGATTAGCCCTTCCAATAATGGACCTCTTTTACATCAAACATTTTACATACATCGTTTACACAGATTGACATTAGTTAGCTTACTTTGTACCCTCTAAAAACAGGTTATGCTACCATCTCCAAATTAATATCAATTTGTCAAGGATTATTCCATACATATGGTGCCCAAGAGAAACTTACCAATGATGGTCTACCTTTCACATCCAGCCTATTTCAGCAATTTCTGAAAAAATGGTGTGTGAAGCACAGGCAGTTCTCAGTAGCATATCCCCAATCCAATGACAGAACAGAGCTTGCTGTAAAAATTGCAAAGAAGATAGTAAATGGCAACACGGATCCTCAGAATTCATTAGACAATGACAAGGTGACAGGAGCCATCCTGTAATAAACTCAACACACCATCCAAAGTAATAATTTATCAGCTGCACAACTTCTACATCACTGTTGAATTCATGACTTCTTTCCTTCACAAGATATTCTCTACGAGCTACATACTGAATGGATAGATAAAGCACAAAGTCATAAGACAAGACTTCATCAATACAATGCTTGAATGATGAAGAGATAAAACAGATTTACCCATAATCTCCACCCTCTTCAGAAGGGTGATAGAGTAGCTATTCAAAATTAGCTCAACCATCAATGGAACATTATGTGTAAAGTAATTATGGTCCTTCCTGCCCATCATTACCCAATCAGAATTCATGGATCAGGCAGAAATACAGTTAAAAATTGCTGTTTCTTGAGAAAGGTGAAATATCAAACTTGAGGAATGTAGAGTACCCCTTCATTGCTATTACTTCCGAGTCCACCCTGATATGAAGTGCTAGTACCTGTTAGGGTCTCATCTAGGGGTCAAATAGAACTATCTAATCATTTACTTGAAACCATTTAACTGGGTGCAAATAACTGATTAATATTAAATTGAATTGTTGATATATAGCAATGCTTGAAACCATTTAACTGTGTGGAGAGAATGAATAATGTTGAATAGCATTATCAGTGTTGAATAGAAAAACTTGAAAACATTTAGTGTCATGGGTCTGGCATTATCATGAGTCTGGCATTATCATGAGTCTGGCATTAAACTGCATCTGATGGTGAGGCTCCAGTCCTGGTGTTTAGGAAATAGGGAGTACTCCTTCATTACCATTATTCTCAAGTTCATTCTGATCAACAGTGGAAGAACTTGTTAGGGTCTCATCTAGGAGTCAAATTGAACTATTCAATCATTTGCAAGGAATTAATATTAGTTATTTGAAACCATAAAGCTGTGTGAAAATTATTCATATTAGATAGAAATACTTGATTAATAGAATTACTAATGTTAAATAGCAATACTTGAAACCATTTAACTGTGTACAAACTAATAAGCTCTAATTCATTGAAAAAATGAAGTTACTTACAAACTATCCCCTCACAAATCATATGTGTGTGTGTGTGTGTGTGTGTGTGTGTGTGTGTGTGTGTGTGTGTGTGTGTGTGTGTTTATAAACAGGATTTGGCATTACATAACCATCAAGGGTTGATATGCCATTAAACCAAATAACCTAACCTAACCTAAACCTTAACTCTTTATACAATCGACTATATCTAATGAACACAAAAAAGTAATACTATGAGTATCTCTCGCCTCCTTAATACAGTTAACTAGATTTAACATATTCAAAAAGTTTAAGAACACACTGTGCTTCAACATTATCTTTTATAAATTTGAAATCACATAATCAAGTGCTATGTCATTTAAACTATAGTATCCATAATCATTTCTGATAAACTAGATTAGTATCGTGTATCACACCTGATAGTTACTTTCCAGAACTGGTGAAAGATCACAAAACATATTGTTACATGCTATACTGTTGTGTATATGTTTATTCTCATATATATGGCATATGTCTATGGCTATCAGTTCACTGATGATATCCTTATCTTCTTCTCTCTTCTTCAATTTTAGTATATGTACTGCTGACATTCATGAGTCTTGATGTTTGCACTAAGACCAATCTAGGAATTACAAATTTGGAGGCAAGAGAAATGTTCAAATAGAGAATTGTCATTTAGTAAAGTTAGTTTAAGAATATAAGGAACCTTTCAAGAATTGAACTCACTAATGATGGGCTTTTAACCTTGCTTGCTAGCCATTACAAACTATCCCAAGTTATGCCAAGTGCCCATATCCAGGTTGAGTGTTGTTTTTTCTTTGGTGCCTTAAAGTTATTTTGGAGAGTTGTCTATGATGCTATCTTTCATAATTATTCATTTTGGAAAAATAAATGATTATGAAAATTATTTGAAAAAGAGTGATATAGCAATAGGTGGGGTAGTACTGAATTTATTAATAACTGTTTAACTACAATTCAAAACATGTTTAAGCCTTTATGTTGTTCAGAAGTTTAAGTTCAAAGGCAGAAATGAAATATCCCCAAAGCACAACAATGCTAACTACAAACATCATTGAACATTTAAGCACAACAGGGAAGCCCTTTGATGTTTAGGTAATCATTAATACACACTGCCTCAAAATAACTTTATTTGCATGAAATACTTTCAGTATAAACTGACATAGCAATAATCTTAGCATCAGATGATGGTTTTCATTTCATTAAGAGTAGGAAGGTCACATGATTGCCTGATATTCAAACTTATTATTTTTACAATATTCAATATTTTGTTGGGATAAATTCTTTGCCGTTTTATAAATAATAAATAAATAAAAATAAATTCTAAATTGGATTTTTTTTTCATTCAAAATATCTTGCCTGAAATCTGCTTCTTTTAAATTTTGTTCCATTTATTGAAAATTGATATTGATTTAAAGAATAAACTTTATCTGTTAAAAACTTAACAATAATAAAAATTAACATTTTCATCTTACATCAATAAGTAGATATGTATATCTAATTAAGATTTGAATTTTTTCATAATTCCTGTAAGAAATACCATTAGCTAAAGTTAAAGAGTCTCTATTTGCAAACACTAATTGGCTATATCTAATATATGTTATTAATTTTATTGATGGAATATATGACTGTGTGAAGGTGTTCAAAAAAGCAAGAGAGAAAAAGATAAGCTTGTCTGGATTTCTGAAATGAGGAATTATCATTACTTGCAGTACTTACCATATTACATATAGGTTGCAAAACTATATACAGGCCATCATTATTAAAAATAAAGGATGCAGAGTTGATTTTACTGAAGTTTAAAGGATGAGTTATTTGTTTTTGTCATTTATTTACTATGGATTAATGCTTTGTTTACACAAAATGTCGCTTAAAGAAGATAGTTTTGTGTTTATTCAGAGTTCTCAGATACATTTAGAAACACCAAAAATGAACAAATATTCAATTTTATAATTTTCCACATTTGAAAGAGTAGAATTAACCTTCTTTTTGTTTAAATTGGGTTTAGAAACCTTTCGTTAGGCTGGCCAATCACTGACATGATTTCATCTCAATGATATCACATTATTTAGATTGCCTCCTAATGAGACACATGGCCCTGACAAAGAAAGGCTCAATATGATTATAGAAAAGGAAAAAGTTATCTGCTTCTCATAAAGATTACAAATTATATTGATTACTTCTATTTTGAAATGGATTGTAAAGTATGAAAGGTGAAAGACAGATCTCACCAAAGAAAATAGAAAATTAGAATTAGATCATCTTGTAAAATTATATAAAACTTTTTCAGGAATGACTCGAGAAATTCCTGAAATTTTGGTTAAAATTGGGCAAAAATAGCAAAAGCTCAGCGATGTGGATGGACAAACATGTGAAAAATTATAAGAAATTATATATAGTCCACATCTTGGTTGTTGGCCAGAGTACTACCAAATTTGATATGCATACTTACAGGACCCAAGGGAAAGTTTTAATGCAAAAAATATTTTGTTACTCATGAGAAAAGCAGATGGTTATAGCAAAACATCAAACTATTTGCTTATCTATAGAGGATAGACAAATTATTTTCATTAATCTATATGATTATGAATATATATGTATCAGCAAAGCTTCATGTAAGAAAGCACAAACATTTGTCATGAACAATATAAAAGTATAAGTTGACATTTATTCTAATCTTCATAGAAATGATTTTGTTCATTATATCAAATGATTTTAACTAAATTACAAAAATTATTGGAACAGATTAATTTTATTTGAACCTGAAGTGGAAAAGTAAAAGGAAAGAAAAAGTGGGCAACCAAAACAATCACTGAATATGAAACATTAACAAAAAAAAAAGATTTATCAATTTTCAAAACACTTTTTGATCATTTCTTCATACTTATGTTCTAATTTTACCATTTAGATTAAAAACAGGAAATTCTAATCTGAGGAACACATCAGAAATATGCATGCCTATGAAAAAGAAGATAGTCTCACATCATCAGAATTAATTTCTTAAGGTGCAAAGGAGAGATTCAAGATGATTTTTCTAAAAACACAATCAAATAGATTTAATCATTATTTTTATTCTCATTTTTGGTGTCTATATCTTTTAATCTTCCACATTTTTTGAGTATTAATTTAGTGAATTGAAGCAAGAGACTCAAGAATGATTAAAACATTTCCTTTGCCATTTTGGAAAATTGGGTCCTTTGTTTTCAGAAAGATAATTCTAATGCCAAAGTTATAGTCAAAGCTATTCTGGTGATGTACCATTTAGTGTTTTTTGTTGGGTCTTTTTTCAGGTTTCTGCATTGTTCATCAGTTGATTTCTTGAAAAATTTCTCAAAGTTTTGTTGATGTATATTTTCAAACATTGTTTACAGGCAATATTTTAAATTCCTCTTTCAGTTATGTTAAGATGGGTTTGACTGCAAGTTTGTTGATTATAGCATTTCTTGATAATATTAGACATTTAATGCTTGTGTTCTCATTTTTAATTGTTATTTTTTTGGCTGTGTTTTTTTGGGTTATTTTCTTTCAGTTTCAAGTGATTAGGATAATGTAAGGATTGAAAGGTGTTCACAATATAAGTAGTAGTAGTAGTAGTAGTAGTAGTAGTAGTAGTAGTAGTAGTTGTAGTTGTTGTTGTTGTTGTTGTTCTTCTTCTTCTTCTTCTTCTTCTTCTTCTTAACTGGAATAATTAAAGGCTTTAGTTAAAACCTATAGTTATTCCAGTTTTGATTTTATTGTTTTGATGTAGTAAATAAAAATTCATGTGGTCATTCTGCCGACTTAATTAGGAGCTTTTATCATTTGGAATCTATAAAATGTCAAGGAAAGTTAGTGCATTGTTCTTTATTTCTGAAATGCAAATTCTATAGTAGATTCAATTTTATTCTATTTTGTGATGTTATTTAGTAATCTAGTTTTACAAGGATGTATTAATTGCATATTATCTATACATCTATATCTTTATAACATGTCCCCTTCCACAAAGTAATTAAGTAAGTAAAGTTAACGACCATAGTCGAGGGTGATCTAAAGGCTCCCTTTTCGATAGCTACTACAAGGAAAGGCCCAACTCCTTTCCCAGGATTGACCCACTTTACCCTCGATCCATACCTTATAATGTTGATTGTTAAGCAAGGAGGCATTAAGTATCATTTTTTGAATCTTTGGTAGTCATTACTCAAAGAATATGGGATACTAAAAGACAAAAATAACAATTTTTGTACATAACACAACATCAACAGAATATTCCATGACAAAGAGATGAGTGAATTATGTAATCAGAATATCTTTTGTTATGAGAACTGGAAAAATATTCTGCATCATTGACTTGAAGCAATCAATGATTTTGTCATCATAACAAAAACCAATTATCTTGTTATCATAACAAGAATCAATTATCTTGTTAACAGAAAAACAAAAGGGAGATGTCCTCATGGTGTAATGGTTAAAGTGATGGACTGCGGAATTGTAGTAAGCGAGTTCTATCTCCAGTTGCGCTATTATGTCCACTTTCAGATAAATTCTCTTGGGAAAGGTATGAATCTCCTTTGTCCTCTTCTCCAGTTATAGGTTAAATAGTACCACTGCTGTTCTTCTAGAAGGATGGGTTTGGCATTAAATACCCTACAATGGTTGATATGCCATTAAACAAAAAACCAAACCAAAGAAAAACAAGAAAGTGATAATTGAAGAGCTCCTAGATTAAAGATGTGTAAATAAATTATTTAGTTTCTTTTCTAAAAAAAATAATCTCAGAAATTGAAATATATCCATGAATTTTTAAACAGATAATGACCAGTAAATTATAAAAGACATCTGAATAATAGAAATTTATTCAAAAGTGGTGCAAGGAATACAAAAGTATGAATAAAATCATGAGTCTTTACCGTGTGAGATGTATACCATTTAATATCAAGAATGAATACCATTTCCAAATTTATACTTCTTTCCAATTTTCCTTTTAGGTTTTTTAATTACATTTTCAAATAATTAACCACTATTTGAAGAATTTCACTTCAAGGTGAATTTATGTGACTTCTTTAACAATTTATGTGTTGAAAACCCTTTTAAATTAGTGAGTAAATCTCATTGTAAAGAGACTGGCTGGTTCTTTAAGCAATTCATTATTATTCTTTGATACTACTTAACCATCTTTAAAAGAAATTAGCCTGCAACCTATCACTGCTTTTGATATTTTTATTGCATTAACTAGTGTAGTATTCATAAAATGATGTGGTTATTTATATATGGATTGGCACTTCTTCTTAGGATCAGAGTGGAGTAACTGTACTTTATGTCTAGGATTAAAGTGTCACCACAGAGCACTTCTATCTAAGATCAAAGTAGTATCAGTTCATTCTAAATGTTGCTTCCTGTCTTAATGCAGTATCAGAGTATTCTGCCTAATGTAATATTTCCAGGTTAATATGACAACTATCTTATTCAAGTGGAAGAAGGTTGGTCTAATAGACGTTTCTTGTCTGCCAACTTTTATGTTGAATGTCCAAATCAGTGCGGCTGATTTTATATATCTGTTTTCTTTTAACATAACAGAAGTTATTGACAGAGAAATGATGAAACAGAAAAAAGGCCACATGTTCATATAAGGCCTTTCTACAAGAATGATACTAACAACAGCAAAAATAAAAATGATACATTAATGTAATTCTAGATCAGTAGCTAACACTTAATTGGGGGGAAAGAGGTGTTGGAGAGGGGAGGGTATTTTAAATTTTGTTGTTTTATTTTGTTTTTTTGTTTTTTTACTTTTCCCTATGGATGTTTGGATACTGACAATTGCACTGTAAAGACACTAGGCCAAAGGGTAAACAAAAAACAACATGGATAAGGAACATAGTTTAATTCAAAAAAATGAATAATAATAGATCTCATTTAATAACAAACAGAAAGAATTATTAATTTCATGACTCAAAAATTTTATTTTATGCTTGAAAATTGAGAAAAAAAGAAACAGGAAACAAATTTATTTTTTGACTGATAAATTTTTCTCTGTGACCAAGAAACTAAATATGATTGAACCAAAACTTAACATAAGTAAAATGTATATATAATTGATTCTAAAGTTTGTGAATATATCATTTCTTGATATCAATCCAAATTTCTCTATATCTATTCATCTGTCAAACTCATTCTATTCATATATATCTACAATTATATTTACAATTTCTTGAAGTGCCAATCCACCAGAATTGATTTTACTTGTATCAAATAAAATCTACATTAAAAAGGAAAAAATAAAGTTCATTATTCATCAGGTAACCTGATATATTCTACTGATTTTCCTTAAATAGCTTCAATTATTTTACATTTTTAGCATAATACCTGTGACTGACAATAATTATAAGACCTTTAAAAAGCATTGGCAAATTAACTTATTTACTTGTATTTTCATTTTTACAGATATTTACTCTCAGGCTTATTTCATGTCCACATCTATAAGCTATCAATTATGACTGCACTATATAAAAGGGGCAATCTCATGGCATAGTGGTTAAAGTACCAGACAACAACATTTTAGTAAGCTTAGTACACTATTATTATTATCATTATTATTATTATTATTGTTGTTGTTGTTGTTGTTGTTATTATTATTATTATTATTATTATTATTATTATTATAATAACCCTAGAGAATACAATTATTCCTTACAAGTTTTCCCACCAGCATTAGGTGATGGTCTTTTACTGGGATCTAAGTGACAGCAAGTCTCCTCAAATTTCCAGGACTCTTCTCGGTATTCTGACTGATCTTAACAATGCTGTGGGTTGGACAGTCTCAGCTCGTACTCCAATTTCCAATTCTTTCAGCCTTTTTACCAAGCCTTTGGGAATCATTCCAAGTACACTAATTACTACTGGAATCACCATCCCCTTCATGTTCCATTGCTTTTTTAGTTCTCTGAAAAAGTCTAAGTACTTGTCTCTCTTTTCGTTTTCTTTGATTTTCACTCAGTGGTTCACCAGGATTGTGAAGTTCCCTAATTGGCAGGTTCTATTATTATCATTATTGTCATTGTTATTATCTCTCTTTGTGAGTTGTTCATACCAGCATTAGTGAGTAGTCTTTCACTGAAGTCTGAGTGATAACAAATTTCCCCATGTCTCAAGGATTCTTCTCCATATCCTAGCCAGATTCAGCAATGCTGTAGTCTGGAGGGTTTCAGTTCTCCAGTCCCTCCATCAGGCTCCTGGGGATCATTCCAGGTGCACCAACTACAATTTCTATTACCCTGACCTTCATGTTCTACAGGTTTTTGAGTTCTCTGGCAAGGTCCTAGTACTTTTTCATCCTTTCAATTTCTTTTCTGTGGTCTGCCAGAATGAAAAAAAACTACAAAATGACAAATTCTTTTTTTTTATAAGTATAATTATTCTTTCTTTTTTTTTTTATTAACACAAGGTCTGATCTGGCTGGGATTCGGTGATCATCTCTATCTCAAAATCCCAGTGAATTTTATAGGTGTCATTTAAGACTGCTTCTGGTTTGTGCATATATTATCTGGCAGCAATGTCAAATTTCAGTCTCTTGCACAATTCCCAGTGGATTGCTTTTCCCACCCAGAGATGTCTAGTCTTGTATTAGTTTGCTTCATCTGCTTATTATATGATTAACTGTTTCATCTTTTTCTTCACATAGTCAATATTTGCTATTCTGTTGCATATAATCAATTTTTACTTTAACATAATTGGTCTTATGGTCGTTGTTTTGAGTAGCTATTAGAAGAGATTCAGTTTCTCTCTTGAAGTTTCTCTTTTGTAAGCATATCCAGTTTTTCTTGAGTGTAATTTTGTCAATTTGTCATTTGAAATCTCCATTCATTTGTTTTGGGGCATTTTCAGGCATTCTATAAACCAGGTTCATGAAACTATATCATAGACCTTTTTGCAGTCAATCTATACCATGGCTACATTTTTCCTCCTCATTTTGGTTTCCTTGAGGATGAGCTAATATATATATATATTGTAGGCCACCTGATCCTCTTGTTCCACGGCTGCATCCTTTCTGTTCTTCCAGAAACAGTCCACAACATATAAGAGAATAATAGATATCTTCTTTAATCAGTGCAGTCAGTATGTTACACATTACAGGTAGACATGTTATTGGTTTATAGTTGCTAAGGCAGGTTCCTTTTGAGGGTCTTTCTGAATCAGGGTAATTTTCCCTTTAATTATCCATTCAGGTATACTTGCTTCTTCTTGGCATTTACACAGTTGTAGGGCCAGTCTGTCATGGATCTTTAAAACCAGAATCCATGTATGCCATCATGGCCTGGTGTTTTCCAATTTGATACTTTCTTGAATGTTGCTTGAAGCAATTCCTGATGTATGTTTGCTTCAGGGCCTTCTTCAAAACCCTATAATTCTTTTTTCATGTTATTTATCCACCTGGCCTTTCTTTTATATCCTCTTGGTTCCCATATTTTACTCCAAAATTGTTTTGCTTCCTTTGCATTTGATTATTGATTTGTTCTCATGCATTCTCCACCGACTTATTGTTTGAATTTTCTTTCATTATTTTGAAATGTCATGTTTTATTTGTATTGCTTGACTCTGTCCCAATATATTTTGAGTCTCCTTTCTTTCACCAAAATCTTTTGATTGATCTCTTCTAGTTGTAATGTCAGACTTGTCTGCTGTTTGTTTTTGGTCTTTTCATCTCAATATAACCTTCATGTTTTTCTTTCATGAGCACTTTCACTTGTCATAGTTTCTTTATCTCTCCTTCTAGAATAATTTCCCATACAGGTTTTGTATTTTTGTTTGGGTTCACTTGGATAATACTGATTTTTCACAAACTAGTTTTGCTCCAGCATAAATTAGTTTATTTAGTTCAGTGATGTTGAGTGTTGGGATATTTGGTAATAATTAGTTTAAGTTTTTGGTTTCTGCTTTCACTTTTTTCAACACTTGGTTCCTGAGAGATGGTAATGTGTCTTCTTTTCAGTCATGATTTTCTTTTTTATACTGTTTTCCTTTGTTAACATTGGTTTTGAGGTATCTGAGTCTGAGGTCATTTGTTTTTCAGTATTTTGTGTTTCATTTTAGGCAAGAGGCTCTTGCTTTTTAGTATTTTGCATTTCAATTTGCATAGGGAGCTCTTGTTCATGTTCTTCATAACTTCTATGTCCACGTACTTTTAGTATAATCAAGATCTGAAAACCAACCTTTCTGTAAAATCATTCAAGCTTGGTCAGCAAGTCTTTGGCTTATTGTATTAAATCTAGCAGATTCTATACAAATTTCTGCCATTTTTTTTTCTATACACTCTCTGTACTGGATGGCTTTTATGATAACAGCGAGGTACATTTCTCTTGTCTTCTCTAGTCTATTTTTTTCTGCTGCTGTCTCTTCATTCATTTGTTGCTTTGGTCATTTGAATACCTGATATTAGAGCAACCAACATTGGCAGGATGCTAATCAGGCTCCCATATCAGAAGAGCACCTGTCAATCATGACACTCAGAGTCCTATGTTGATTTGGATTTGGAATTGGATTAGACATTTTTCACGGAGAGTATGATGTGACTATACTAGACCCAGGAGTTGATCATTATCGGTGCTCCTGTAGCAGATGTAACCTGTTATTTTTCATAGGAAGAAGACACTTCAGTGGACCACCAAAAAAAATTTAATAAAGATTAATTACTTACACCTTTAATGTAATTAAGTTTTAGCAGTTAAAATTCAAATAACCTTTTATTCTTATATTTTTAGGTTTGATATCAGACACTCAGGTAGTTACTTTGCTTCCAATTCATTTTACAGATAAAACTTCTTACCACTTTTTTCTCTTCTCCCCACTTTTCAATTTTTAGCCATAGGATTCTAAATTCAAATGAAGATTATAGCACTCAGACTTTAAATTTACACATATTCATTTGGTAACAAACACAGAGACAAAATAAGCAAATTAATGATATTAAAGCTTGAAATTTTCAGATTTATTATTTTGACATTGTCTGGAGTCTTTAGATCAGTATGTAGTGTAATTCATTTTATCTATAGTTTGGGTCAAATGGGGATAATTGTTTTACCATGCATTTAAGTATGGAGATGTTTTGTTTTGTTTTGTTTTTTAAGTGACATTTCCTATTGATTTATCTTTATTCTTTCTTGTTTCTTTTTCTTTTTCTTTTTCCCTTTCTTCACCTCTTTTCAATTTTTGGTAATAGGATTCTTAATTCAAATGAAGATTTCAGCACTATATTATTATTATTTACTCCTTCAGAGTTTTTCACATCATCGTTAGCTGATGGTTTTTCACTGGAGTTTGAGTGACAGCAAGTCTCCTCAAGTCTCTCCTGGACTCGTCTCTGGATTCTGTCCGTTCTTAGCAATGCTGTCCTTATCTTCATCAATATGATTCAGTCGTACCTTTACCTTTGGATATTACACTGACAGGAATAAGTATTGAGATTCTGGCAAATTTTAGAGATCATTTTAAAGTAAAAGCCATAAAGTTATATAATTTAGGAAGTGGAAGGAAATAATCCAAAATTTAACTACAAATAAAGTCCAGAAGGGAACAACCATCAGTTGGTAATTAAGATGCTTTCAATGCAAAATAGAGGAGAAACTGGCCACCAGAACTTGAAAACCTTCAGAAGAACTAAGATCATTGAAAAATAATATACATAAAACATTTGAAGGTTTACCAATGAATTCTGAGTTGAATAAAAACGAAAATACTTTTGATACAGTCTAATATTTTAAAGATGGGTTTATATTCATCTTATTTTAAAACAAACCAGCTATGGAATAAAGCTAACAATTCTATCCCCTTAAAAGTCAATAATATTAGAAGATAGAAAAATATAATTTTTATCATAATCTATAATTTACATTGTTTTTTAACATGCAAGTTAAATAAACAAAGTATAGATATAATAACTTACTTCAAGAACATGTTCTGTGACTATTAAGATTAATGTTAAATCTCATCCAACTTAGAGAACATATATTATGATGAACTGGAAATAAATAAGTTAAGAGGAAGTATTCTACAATTTGCTCTTAATAACAATATCCCCTAAGAAATCATTATGATCATGACTCTTATTATTGAATTGTAAGTTAGATTTAAAATTGTTTAATTTTCTGAGTTAAAGCATTTTAACATTTTTTAATATAAAAAATCTTGTTAACATCCTATTTTTGCTGCAGTAACACAAAAATAAGATAATTTATGATACAGAAAATGATTTAAACTCAAGTGAAAGATTGGTAACTTCAATATTCAACAAAGAAAATTGATTTCAAAACCAAAAAAGATGGGGTAATTTCTTGAGACAGAAATTGCTAATTGTTTTTGTTTTAAGAGAGAAAGAAAAAAGAAATAACGAGAATAGACAATAAAATAAAATCCACATACATAGCAATACAATTTGTATATATAGCTAAATTAAAAATCTTAGGCTGTGAAGAAGAGTGTGATAAAAACCCCATTCAGGAACAACACATACAACTCAAACTACTTGGTTTTACAACAAACATCAAATTGCCAAAAAGATCAAGAAAATATGTCCTATTGGATCCCGGAGACCATGTCTGTATGGACTCCTGAAAATTCATAAACAGAATATCTCCCTCAGACCTATTTCATCAATTAACATTGCATTAGTGACTTGTTTGCCTTTGCAAATCAGATTCAAAATATACCTGTAGAGAAGAGGAAAATCTCGTATTTTGGTTTGGCGCTCAATTTATTTCAACACTTAATTTCACCCAATCAGGATGACTTATCCTATTCAGCCCGGACCTTCATTTCTGGCTAGCAAAACGGGTGAGCTGCCAAACCCAGTCTCTTTGGTTTGAGACGGCGACCAGAACAGACGTTCCTCTGGCCGTCCCTACTTAGCGATGCTTGTTAGCTTGACAAGCCGCCCAGTGTGGACATCTCACAGCGGCTCTAGCAGCAGCAGCAACAACATGGACACTCAACAAGGGAACCATCTAATTTATGGATTTCCTACGAGGAATCCCAGTTGAACATAAATTAGAAACATACAACATGCCTCGCACAGGCCCAACTTTGTGTCACCCCAAAAATTGGCTATGTTGATCTGAGCGTAAGCCCGCTCTCGACACAAGCTCCCATTTCACCGCTGGACCACAAGGAGACAACGCAGACTCTCCCCCAAATGCCAGATACAAAACTACACGGTAACTCTAAACACAATCCCACACATGTCTGATAACACACGCTGCTTTCTCAACATCTCGCTACGCCATTTCGTCTCCAACACTAACAAGCCTAAACTCCACAAGTCTTGCAGCACTAAAAGCAAACCATATTCAATGCTGCAAATAAAAGACTTTCTTTGTTGTGTGTTAAAGAAAAGTTTCGTCATTCATTTGTGTTGCCTAAAAAATATAGTGTTAGAGAAATTAACAATTTCCCGAACCGCTATATACCTATTGATTCCAACAACTCATTCTTTTGCTTATTTGACATTATACACTAATGTTCCCTTAGATGAGACAATTACCATCTGTGCAGACACCCTATATTGTCACAGCTTGGCCCCCACTTCTGTTCCAAAAAATGTCTTCTTGAGGCTGATGCACATTGCTACTAAAATGTGTACTGTTCAGCTTTAATAACACAATGTACCAACAGGTTGATAGAATTAGAAAGTAGTCCTCTTGGAGCAGCAATAGTGAATAATTTTGTTGGATTTTAGGAAGAAAGATAGTTCAAAATCACTAACAAACCAGTATTTTACAACCGGCATGTTGATGACATTTTTGAATTTTCTCCTCCAGGTCAGAGAACAGGCGCTTTTTCCATACGGTCAACTAATTCCACTCAACATTGACATTCATTTGCAAATTTTAGAATAAGAATAGTCTTCCATTTCTTGATTTCCTCATTTAGTGGACTAATCTTGGCATACAGACCCCCATCTATAGTAAACCAATGTTTACTGGCTCATTCACACGGTGGGGATCATTTTGCCCACATAGACACAAAATTAATCTAATAAAAATATTAGTCCACTGGGCACTGATGATCTGTTTTAAGTTCAGGCTCCCCAATGACCTTGACAATATCAAAACAACATTATTAAAGGATGGATATCCAGGGGAAATAATCACTACCACCATCAGATATAAATGCATGCAATTCTCCTCCAAACCAAAATTTGAACTGGAGAAATGTCCTGTAAATCTGAAATTACCCTGGATAGTGAAGTAAATAGATAACTTTGAATGCAACAGATAGGTAATGCCTTCATACAACTTCTTGAACAAATTTTAAAAAATCTCTCAATCATTGCTTTAATTTGGTCAAGTTGTATGTCGTCCTTAAATCCAATGTGCTGTTCCCTCCTAATCTCTAAACCAGCATGACAATCTTAAAAAAAAAGCTTCCTTATATACAAATTCTTATGCAAATGTGAGGTCTGCTATAGTGGATGCATATCAGAATAAACCAGTAAATCCCTTCTCACCATTCGCCATTTCTTGTCACAAATTAGACAATTTGGCTTGCACAGCTGGATATAACCCAACCATGTTTTCCATCCTTGAGTCTTCCAGCAATGAACTTCATTTTTCGATTCTGGAGACCTTTTTGGTTACCTCATTTCAACCAGAACTCTGTATACGGAAGCAATTCTATACTCTGCTTCTTTTTAGCAATAATTTTGTACCCACACCAACTCTACTGGCTAACCATAATTTTTTTCTTCCCTTGTCCTTGCTCTTTGGTGGACACTATCCAAAATTTGAATTCTTCAAATATTACGGATAAAATTCTGTGAAGGGACGCAATCAAAACAATGGGTCCCTTTTTAAGATTACTAAAATATTCTAATCGCTTTTGAAATGTTTTATTTATTTTAAACATGAGTACGCAACAAAAAGAATTATTTAGATTTTGAACGTACCATAAGATATATATATATATATATATATATGAGGTGCATACGATAAGTTTCCAGACTTTTTTCATATGGGCACTATTATTGATAGTACACACATGAAACTATAGTCCTATTCGAAATAATCTCCTCCGGCTGCAATGCACTTGTTGTACCGTTCCAACAACATCTGGAAAGCCCCATGGATCCCCTCTTGTGTGAGCGTGTCAATGACCTTCGTCACAGCCTCTTTCATCTCCTCAATTGTCTCATAACAACAGCTTCTGAGCTTAGGGAATAACCAAAAGGCACAGGGAGCAAGGTATGGACTATAGGGAGGCTGAGGAACTGTCTTGATGCCCATCTAGGTCAAATAGTCCGTGACAAAGATGGAGTTGTGGACTGGTGCATTGTCCTGTTGGAAATGCCACTGACCCGATTTAAAGAGTGCTGGCCTCTTTCAATGGAATCTCTTCCTGAACTCCCTTAAAACCTCAACATAGTAACCCTAACCCTAACCTTTTGGCCAATCAACTCTGGTGTATTGACTTCCTTACTCCTGCCACACCTCTCATCATCCCTTACAGACTCCTTGCCTTCCTTGAATCTCTTATGCGACTCAAAAACTGATGCTTGATTCATTATATGATCAAGATTGGGACTAAAGTTGTTACTCATTGATTTTTTTTATTCTTGAAATATATTAAATAAAGAATAAATTAACTCAATTGTTTACTGATTGAAAATAAAAACATATTTCACATTTGAATGAAATTAGTCAATTATCATTGATATAATGATATAAGTAAATCTCAAATCATTGACTGATACATTTCAACATTAAATTGTCTTTTGATCATGGAAATGGAAAAATTGGACATTCCCTGAAACAAATTATTTGATAACAAATAAAGTTTTAATCAATTTTCATGTTATTCTATGAAGAAAAAATAGAGGAAAAGCTGATATAAAAATTATTTTTTCATTATTTAGAAACATTTTTGTATTTCAAATTTGTGGTTACATCTGTAAAGAAAATACGTAAAAAACTGATAGCATTATCATCTGCTACATTTTCACAATAAAATATTCCATCCATATGATTAATATTCACCACTGACTGAGTTTAGTGGTTAAACACACAGATTAAAATTGATTAAGTATTGTGATAAAGAAGATTATGTAGAAAAGTAAATGTTTGTTGTATAAAATAAGTGATGCAGATGTATGTACATTTGCATCAACTGCAAGAATTTTGTATCATTGATAGACGAATTTGCTGTGAGAAAGAGAGAGAGAGAGAGAGAGAGAGAGAGAATAATACTTCACCTGTTCAATGATACTGCTTCATTTGGTGAATCAAACACAAGTAATGGACGGAGACGACAATGTACTCGGATATTTCCTCGTAATTCCTGAAATATGTAAATATTTAAAACAAGAATATTTTGACAAGTTTATACAACTGAAAACAACCTATAGTTCTGAAGGCTGTTTTCAATGAATCATTATACAAAAACATCTTTGATTTATATGTAGCGATAAAAAAAAGGTTTTTCAAATAAAAATGTATACAAACATCTTAATAATTCAGAACTATGTCATATCCAATAATATTCAAAATAGATTTTCTTAAGGATCAAAAATATTTTCATTCTAATCTTTTCAGTATTCTGAAGTACAGAGTTCAGAAATCATATTGTTATGATTTGACTTCTTTATATTTCTTAAACATGGCAAAATTAGCACATTTGTTGCTAAACTTGTTAGTGCAATAGTATGAAAATGTACAAGGAGAATAGAAATATTTCTAGTCTCAATAAAGTGTGTAGGGGGCCTGTCTTTACACACAACCTAATCAATATTATTTCCTGAGGGAGATAACTATTAAATGATGATTATTCATTATTTCGAATTCATTAATTAGTTGGGGGTTTTTTTGCAATGAATTATAATATAAATTCTACAAATCGGTCGCTACTTGACACATGGCTGAATGGCTCCTAAAGGAAGCCTTTAATCAAGTTTTCATAAAAAGATACTTTCTGTTCAAAAGTTTGGAAAATAAAGGTGTGCTTTTATTTATGAGTCTGTTTCCAGTAAACTTTCACCTACCCCAATGATACTCTTTTTTCCTTTAACTTACGCCTATGATATTCTTTTTCCCCTTTTACTTACCCTTAGGATACTCTTATTTTACTTTTACTTACACCTATTATATTCTTATTTTGTTTTTACTTACCCCAGGATACCCTTTTTTCTTTTTCGCATACCCCTGGGATGCTCTTATTTTTTCTTTTGACTTACCCATCTTTTTACTTTACCCTATCATACCCTATCTTCCTTTTACTTCTTACCACTATGATACTCAATTTCCTTTTTACTTGCCTATTGGATTCTCTTTTTTCCTTTAACTTACCTCTATGAAACTCATTTTTCCTTCTTTTTTTATTCCTATGATACTCTTTTTTCCCTTTTATTAACTCCTATGATACTCTTTTTTCCCTTTTACTTACCACTGGAATACACTTATTTTCCTTTTTCTTACCCCTATGATATTCTATTTTTCTTTTTACTTATGCCAAGGATACTTTTTTCTTTTACTTACCACTAGGAGACTCTTTTTTTCCTTTTGCTTACCCAGGGGATGATTTTTTTCCTTTTACTTACCCCTGGGATACACTTATTTTCCTTTTACTTACTCCTAGGATACTCTTTTTTTACCTTGTTCTTATCCCTAGAATACTTTTTTTCTATTTACTTTCCCAAAGGATACTCTTTTTTCCTAATACTTACCTCTGGAATACACTAATTTTTTCCCTTTTACTTACACCTATGATACTTTTTTCCTTTTATTTACCCATAAGATATTGTTTTTCCCTTTTACTTACCTCTGGGATACACTAACTTTTTCCCTTTTACTTACCCCTAGGAATCTCTTTTTTGCTTTTTAGTAACCCCTGGGATACTCTATTTTTTCACTTTTACTTACCCCTAGAACATTCTTTTTTCCCTTTTACTTACCCCTATGATATACTTTTTTCTTTTTAGTTACCCCTAGGACACTCTTTTAACTTCAACTTATCCATAGAATACTCTTTTTTCCTTTTAGTAACTTCTGGGTTACTCTTATTTTCCCTTTTACTTACCCCTAGGAATCTATTTTTTTTCTTGTTTACTTTCCCCTAGGATACTCTTATCTTCCTTTTACTTAACCCAAGGATACTCTTTTTTCCTTTCATTTACCCCTAGGATACTCTTTTTTTTCTGTTTACTTATCCCTAAGATAATCATTTTCCTTTTACTTATCACTAGGATACTCTTTTTTCTTTTTAGTTTGCCCAGGATACTCTTATTTTTCCATTTACTTACCCTTATGATACTTTTTTCTCTTTTACTTACTTCTGGGGTACACTTGTTTTTCTTTTTTTTACCCTATGTTACTCTTATTTTCCTTTTACTTATCACGTGGATACTCTTTTTTCCCTTATTACTAACCCGTTGGATACTCTTTTTTCTTTCTACTTTCCCCAATGATACTCCTATTTTCTTTTTACTTAACCCTATGATACTCATTTTCCCTTTTACTTACCCCTTTGATACTGCTTTTTTCTTTTACTTACCCCTATGCTACTCTTTTTTTCTTTTTATTTATCCCTAGGATACTCTTTTTTACTTTTATTTACCTATATGATATTCTTTTTCCCTTTTACTTACTCCTGTGATACAATTATTTTCCTTTGACTTACTCCTGGGATACTTTTTCTTCCTTTTACTTACCCCTAGGATACTCATTTTCCCTTTTTCTTTCCTCATAATACACTTATTTTCCTTTTACTTACCTTGCTATACTTGTTTTTCCTTTAACTTACCACTATGATACTCATATTCCTTTTTACTTACCCCTGGGATACACTTATTTTGCTTTTTCTTACCCAGAGGATACTCTTTTTTTCCTTTTACTTACTCCTAGGATAATCTTTTTTTTCTTTTATTTACCTCTAGGATACTTTTTTTTTCTTTTTTCTAACCCCTTTGAAACTCTTTTTTTTCCTTTTATTTACCCCTTTAATACTTTTTTCTCTAAATGCACTCTTTCCACCTTTATTTCATTTTAAATGTACATATACAGCTTTTAAAGATTTACAATATCCAATCATCCTTGAAATTAGTTTATGATAAAAAGTCTTAATGAAATAATTGTCTGAGTAAACCATCATTTGAAAATGTTACAATCATCTACTATAATAAAATGCCCCCTATATTTGTATATTGATTTCTTGACTGTGACAAGAAACAGAAAACAAAGAGAAACAATATAAACCTTTCTCATAGACACATTTTCATTGGTTCAGTTTTCCAAGCCTATTCACAATGCCACTTGTATATGTGTTTTTGGTCTCTAATATCCCAAATCAATTATACAATGAAAATGTTTCAAGATGTTCACAGTAGCTAGGAATAAAAAAAAATGTAAAGCAAATCAGTGCAATAAAATTTTGTCTAATTAAAAGATGTATTAATGCAATTCATATAAGACATGAAAATAACTCTATTCCTCTGAGAAAATAAATTAATACAATTTGTAGAGAAAATAAATCAATGCTACTGCAACTTTAATCACACTCTTTTATGGAAGCCTTAAGTTATATAGAAATGAATCATGCTGACACTGATGAATGTCATTTTCCTCAACAATTAAAGGAAAGTTTCATGATAAAAGTTCTGCGATAAAAATGGAATCAAAATATAAAGAACTCCACAATAAAAACAAAACACACATTTATGATACTGTGTGAAAAACTATCAAGACAGAAGGCAGAAATGAATAATAAATGAATAAGTTTTTTCAGAAAAGTCTACTTAATATAATTCCAGTGAGTTTTACATTGGTCAAAGTACCTCTGAAACTCCTCTTTTGATAAAGTATGAAGTTGTAGTATTATGTTTCTTTTTGTGTTCTCTATTTTCTCAAATCTCAAATCCTTAAGATGAATTTTTAGTTTAGGATACAAAAAAAATGTTCATAAATCTAAATGAATATGAAGGGTGTTACACTTGCACAATCAAGTCTTTCAACCAAAAACTTGTTCAATAAATATTGAGGCATGTTTTGTAATTGGCTTTTAAATTGATAGCAACATAGATGTCTTGATATCATCACTTTATAACACAAATTTCTCAGCACATCTTCATTTAAATTTTAACTTAACAATCTAAAAAATATCATATTTTGTTACTTCCTTTATCACACCTTAAATTTAAATAGATCTCATAATTACCAGATAATAATGATGGTAAATAATGTGTTTATTATCCTAAGCAACATAAACATTGTCAGTTGTTTAGCAAGGTCTAATTTATATATAGTTTTGAAATCTAATTTACATTATTTATTATTACACTTAGCTGTCTTTCTGTAATGGTTTTTGCACTGGAGATTAAGAATATCAGATAATGAAAACTGATCAAAGTTGGTGAAAAAATATAATTAAAATTTTTAAATGACTGAATAAACCATTACTCAGTGCAGTAACAAAGTTTATCATAAAATACTTATATTTACAGTCTCCTTCACATATTTAATGGATGCCCCTACCACCACTAACAATATACTAGTTAGTGATAAGTTTGAATATTAGATACTGAATATTAGATACTGTTGCAGCATAATAGTGCATTGATTTACAATTTATGTTAAATATTGTCAACATTGTTAGAAATTAAGTTTTGTTGAGGGAGGCTAGAGATATTCCCTGTTTTTTCTCTTTTATGAGAATTCTGTGCTCCTAATCCCAAGAACTGTGAAAGGCTAACCATACCTTTTAATATTAAATTAATTTTTTAGACTATCTCTCAAAATTCTTTGAATATAAAACTATTGTCTTCAATTCTAAGGTTTCAAGCATTAAGAACAATATTACAGCAGAGAAGCTTTACACAAGGTAAATTATTTACACATTAAGTACAGCTTGTAGCAAATTTTATTCAGCAAAAGGACAACTACTGTGTAAGCCTTGATTTTTAACAAATACTTTTTCCCTCTTCTCACTTTGAAGTGCACAAAAATATTACTTTTATTCCTTATCTTATTTTCTTAACTTTTTGAAAATTTTGCGGCTTTAGATAACTTCTTCTGGCCTCTTTACTGAAAGTAATCTTTTTGACAGATACTTTATAATCAAATTTAAACATAGACATGTCTATGTAACTAAGTATATATATATATATATATATATATATATATATATATGTAACTAAGTATATATATATATATATACTTTGCATTGATATTGTTCTTAATAACTAGTGATAACTTAGTGCTTGAAGTTTTGAACTGATTATAGTTTTAGATTCAAAGAATTTTTCCCAAAAAATTCTTTGAATTTTATCAGGTATAGTCACCTCCCAAATTTGCAGGATTTGAAAGTGTAAAATTCCAGTGACTGTGAAAATAAACATGAATATACCTATGTACATTTGTGGGTATGTTAGAAAATATATACATGTATATGTGGTGCATATACATACATTTTTTTAAATGTGTACATTTAAATATATATTTAATTTCAAATATACAATGTATGATCATAAAACACAGAGCCATTAGGCTAAGACCAATGTTTGACTGGCTAGTATCACAAGGCACGACTAAAATAAAGTTTTTTATAAAAATTTAGTACAATATTAGATTCTATTTCACTATTAATGTTTACAAGTTCTCTAGTAGCCTGTTGGTAGAGGATTGCTAACCTATCAGTTTTGGAACAGGTCATCAATTCTATATAATTTGGTTCATTTTAGAATGACAAGCAAGTTTAGGGGAAAAAAACTTATATATATATATAGTCATCCACAGACAGATCTGTTTCGTTCTATCAGAACTCATCAGTGTGGCTAAACATTAGCTCCCAATAGCTGGGATTGAAACCCGGTTGACTCAAACACCAAGCCAAAGCCTCTAACCATTCAGCCATGAGGAGCCATTAGCTGCAAAGTAAATTTTAAATGGTTATGAATCACAATTACTATTGTTTACATACATACATTCAACGGCTGCCGGGACCTCAATTCATATACGAAGAGGCTTGCAATGAACGCTAATGGCAACACGATTACTTCTTCGCCAGAGAACTCAACCCCACGGGGGTAATTTAAATGGAGATGAGCAACTGATATAGACAATGCCAATTATCAAAATTTTCTGAGCAACAGTTAAGTTAGTTTTGGTGCAAAGGATTTCAATAGGAACCATTATCTTTTGGGTGCTTTGAATATATACATATATATATATATATATATATATATATATATAAAATTGTAAATTTAAGAAGAATATCATGTGCATGGATGTGTTTTGACATGACTAATGTTTATACAAATCAAATATAAACCAATTGCCCTATTACAATAAAATTTCTGCTATTAATCTTTGGATGATAAAATTAATGGTAAACAAAAAACATTTCTGTTCAATTCTTACTTTCATTGTTCTTATACATTCATTTCTTCAAGTTATTGTTCTCAGGAGCTTGGTTGTTATAGATTTTATTAAAGATTTTATTATAGACATGTTTCAGCTACATTATTCTCTGTTCTTATTTTTGGTTGTCCTCATGTGTGAATATCTTCTTTGTGTTATTTCCTGTGATGCTGGCTTTTTTGTTCCTACTGAACTAGAATATAAGGATTCCAAAAGTGGAACTCACACCTACCAGTTAACCAATAATTATATCCACTAACCCAAAGGATATCAAATGATGTATTTTTAAAGCTTTAAAATTCAATGTCATATGACATAACATTCATTGTTACAATATAAAGATGTTTCAAAGGGTGGAAGAACTATAGTCCAGGAAGGAGATGGCTGAAATGTTATATCTATAATGTTTTGATGTTGTCATTCTTATTTAGTGGTTGAGTTTCACAAAATTGACGGCAGGAAAAAGGCACAACTTGCTTGTTCAAAGGGATGTCCCAAAAAGGCATTTGCCACTTTTACTCTATTTTTTTTTTTCACAAAATAATTTTATAGACATTTTGGATGAATAATTATAATCAGCATTTTATTCAAAACTTTATTAAATTAGGAATCATATATATAAATTAACTCAAAGATATGCTTGAAAATTTCCTGTATTTACTTTATGATCTCCTCCTTCTTCTACTTAACATAAATGAGTGAGAGGCTAAATATTAAATACATGTATATAAATACATGAATATCAAATTATCATGTATTTTTAATATGATCTTCATTTCTGTATTATACTGCTTATATATGCTCTATCCCAGATATCAAGCACTCTCTCTGTAGATATTATTTATTTTCATAAGCCATGTTGCTATGTTAAAACTACAATTCTGATATTAAAACAGAAAGGAAATAATCTTCGTATCCAAATGATGTTTTATAAAGATTTCATAAAATTAGTCTGGCTGGACCCATTAATTGACTTAAGAAAATTATTTTCACAATTTTTTCTAATAAAATATCCATTTCATGAATTTATTTACTGAATTCACAAATACAATTCCTCCTTACAAAAAGAATGCAGAACAGGTACAGGTGGAATGTTATCTTACCATCTACCCACTGTCATATGATATAATTTTCTCTTTGGCTATTGCTGTGATATCGCAGGAGAAGAGGCAAAATATTTCTAATAGAGAGGAGAAGAAATCAGTTTCCTATTATGATCCATGAATATTGAGAGTGAGTTGTATATTTATGATGAATTGATAATCTTTGGTGAGAGTTTAGTTCTCTCTTCAGTTTGACAGAATTAATGCTTAGCCCACCATGTTCCCAAAATATGGGAATTTGTGCAAATAATTATACATCATGAACCTTACACACATAAATCCTATATATATGGTTTACTTCAAGTGTATAAGATCTGTTTATATATATATATATATATATATATATATATATATATATATATATATATATATATATATTTATGAATTTCATGTATATGATATTTTAAAAAATATTGTCAATATTTTTGTGAATTAGGATACTTTTTCATTTTTTCCCCCTTCCATTCTTGAAATTTTAAGAGACATAGCTTTCCTGGGATTTTTCAGAAAAATCTTTTTACTTTTAAGCAATGGAATGAGCAGAATTTGAAAAAAAAAGTTTTTATCATTTGTTTAAAAAAATCACAGGCTTCTTTGGAATTGTCATTTGAAATTTTTCTTTAAGTTCTTTTAAAGCCCTTCAACAGACATTTAAGTAATGCTCTGGGTATGAAAACAAAGAAACCTTCTGAAATAATATGAAAAGATCATTGAGATTTTGTCAGTGATGCACACAAGATGTCATCTCAGTTACAGTGTAGAATTTAATAACATTTACAAACTTACTTAACAATTATGAATAGAGATCCATGATGATATTGATGCTTCTATTCAGGAAAAAGTAAAGGATTCTAATTATCATTTCATAGTTAATGGCAGTCAAAGATGATATTGATGCTTCTATTTAGAAAAGGGTGAAGGATTCCAATTATCATTTCATAGTTAACTGCTGTCCATGATGATATTGATGCTTCTATTTAGAAAAGGGTGAAGGATTCCAATTATCATTTCATAATTAACTGCTGTCCATGATGATATTGATGCTTCTATTTAGGAAGGAGTGAAGGATTCTAATTAGCATTTTATAGTCATTTTCATTATATCAAGAATTTGAATGAATAAAAAATGGTGTTCAACATGAATGCAGACAAAATTATCATTCACAAGTAAACCAAAAGGGAAATTATTTTATTCACTAAACCAGGGTATTTTAGGTGTATTGCTCTAATAAAAATCTTTCTATGATGAGCCATTATTGCTGGTTTATGTATGCTTACAAAAATAATATGATTTTTAATAAATGGGTACTTAAGAATTTCTCAGATAAGAATTATAAGAGAGAAAAACCCATGATTATTTGATGCCTTGAGATAATGCCAGACTTGCAAAAGTAGAGGAACAAGGAGAAACTAAGATTATTTGATGCCTTGAGAAAAAGCCAGACATCCAAAAGTAGAGAAATGAGGAGAAAGTAAGATTATTCGATGCCTTGAGATAATGTCAGATTTGTGAAAGTAGAGAAGCAAGGAGAAACTACGATTATGTGATGCCTTGATATAATGCCAGATTTGTGAAAGTAGAGAAACTGGGAGAAACTGAGATTATTCGATGCCTTGAGATAATGCAGAGACTTGCATAAGTAGAGAAAAAAGGAGAAACTAAGATTATTTGGTTTCTTGAGATAATGCCATATTTGTGAAAGTAGGAGAAACTACGATTATGTGATGCCTTGATATAATGCCAGATTTGTGAAAGTAGGAGAAACTACGATTATGTGATGCCTTGATATAATGCCAGATTTGTGAAAGTAGAGAAGTGAAGAGAAATTACAATTATTCGATGCCTTCACATAATGCCAGATTTGTAAAAGTAGAGGAACAAGGTGAAACTAAGAAGATGTGATGCCTTGAGATAATGCCAAGACATAAAAAAGTAGTTAAGCAAAGAGAAACTAAGAATATTTGGTGACTTGAGATAATGACAGACTTGCAAAAATAGAGAAAGGAGGAGAAATTAATATTGTTCGATGCCTTGAGAAAGTAGAAAAATGAGGAGAAACTAAGATTATTCGGTGATTTGAGATAATGCCAGATTTGTAAAAGTAGAGAAGTGAGGTGAAACTAAGAATATTTGGTGACTTGAGATGATGCCAGATTTGTAAAAGTAGAGAAGCAAGGAGAAACTAAGATTATCCAATACCTTGAGATAATGCCAGATTTGTGAAAGTAGAGAAACAAGGAGAAACTAAGATTATCCAATACCTTGAGATAATGCCAGACTTGCAAAAGTAGAGACAAGGAGAAACTAAGATTATTCTATGCCTTGAGATAATGCCAGATTTGTGAAAGAAGAGAAGTGAGACAAAGGGACAGTGAAGAAGAGAAAGAATAAAAGAAGGAAGGAGAAAAGAAAAAAGAGTAGAATGAAGAGAAAAAAGGAAAAGTTAGAAAAAAGGTGTAAAGAAGAATGAATTAAATAAAGAGTGACATAGGAAAGAAATGAAAAAATTGTAAGAGAGAGGAGACAGAGAAAAAATAGGGAAGGGAAAAAATCATACACCTACACATGTTATTTAAAATTTCTAAGCCTCACTTAAGAGTTAGAAAAACAAGACAGTCTTTCACTATTTTTCAATATAGTGTCCCTTACCATCAAAGCACTTGGCCCAACAATGCTCAAGTCTTTCAATCCTATCAATAAAGAAGTTAGCATCCTGATCCTCTAAAAACTCCTCCACAGCACATTAGATCTCATCATTGTTTCCAAAATGGCAACCATGCTGATGAGATTTGAGTTTGGGAAACCGGAAGAAGTCAAATGGAGTTAAGACTGGTGAGTAAGGGCAATGGTATAGCAATTTAAAGCAATAGTTGAATGCTTCAGCTACTACAACCTAAGCAGTGTGAATGGGTGCATTATCCTAAAATAAGAACGCACCTGCCCTCTGCTTCCTTTTGCGTTTTGACTAGATCGCCATCTTCGGTTATCTTAATTCTGATGCATAGTAATGTCCATTAATTTCTTTTCCTTTTTCTTGGTAGTCTATTATGATTTTGCCATCAAAAGAAAAAAAAAGAAGCAATCACTTTGCTAACTGATAATACCTGCTTGAATTTTTTTGGGGGTGGAGAACCAGACTGTTTCTATGGTTTGCTCTGAATCTTTGATTCAGGTTTGAAATGATGAACCCAAATTTTATATTGAGTTACTAATCTGTGGTGGAAATTCTCAGAGTTAGCCTGGAAGTGAGTCAGAAATGTCCCGGAAAGCTTAACCCTTTCCAACTTGTGCTCTGGCATCAGCATTCTTTAGACCCATCTTGCAGATAGCTTGCTCATCTGCAAGATCTAAAACTTTGATGTTATTATGATAAAATATATTGAAAGTGCTCCTTAAGATATTTCAAGTCTATGTAAAGCTTTCAATATATGCAGTTTGAGAGCTTTTGAAATTACTAATAAGCTGATAGATTCACAATTTATCACAACACAATATCACACTAACAGAAACTCTTCAGATGTGATAACTGATAATATAAAGATTATTTGCATTAAGATTTGCATCCCATCTTTTGTGGATATAAACTAAAGATATTTTGTCATATCCGAAAGTCTGTGAGAAGCAATTCATGAACAAACTTCTTTGTTTGATATTTGATTACATAAATGGAAATTTGTTTAAAATATAAATCATCAAATTTATCAGTGGAAATTCTCTCATAATTCCTACACTTCATAAATTAATGGATTCTGTTACTCTTTTGATTAATCTCAAGAGAATTTGATTTTGTCTCTCAGACACAATGCAGGTGAAAGATGTTATATGGAAAAACAAAGTGATTCATTACTGCACAGTTTCAAAAATAGTTTCAATCCTAAATATCTTGTCTATATAAAGTACTACAAATGATGGACAGCTTATCTATATATGTTTGTAACCCCACCAGTTCTAGACAAAGCACATCTGTTATTGCCATATTCAAATAAGAAACACTTCCCTTTTTAACCATCAAGTTTGAGAGATGTTCAGTCATTTGCAAATTACACTGAAAGATGAGCAAAGAGATTGATGGTTTATAAGGCTGAGACCAAGTTAGTGAGTTATTATCAAATGTTCATTTTGAAGGAAGAAAATGAAATGCAATTGATTTGTGGTATTTGTAATAACTTAGCAGTTACCCAATGGCTTTTTGCTATAGAAAAAAAATTCAAGCTGGGAAATATGAAGTTCTTCAAATAAAAAGATATCAGGGTTTTATTAAGGAAAACTTATTTATGAAAAAAGATTTTTGGTTTAGTCTCTTTTTTTATCAAAGAAATAGATAACTAATTCCTAGTATATATGAGGTATGTTTAAAAAGTATTGAAACGCAATCTGTATTTACCAGGACAGAAATGATCAAAGATGAAATGTTAATTTTCTTCAAAATTGTCCCTTTGGCATTCAACACACTTATTCCAGTCATCAACGCACCCCAAAAATTCACTTTTGATGTAAAGTTGCACTTTTGTATTTTTATTAATGTCCTTTACATCTTCAAATCTTGCCATTGTAATTTTCAGAATAGGAAACAAAAGAAAAAGAAAAAACAAATACATGAAACAGCAGCAAATTCTGTAACAAATTTGATCATTGGGAAAATAAATCTTTTCATCATCATGTCGCGCCGCCTGTGCGGATATCCCTGACCGTCTCTCGCCATTTCTCCCTATCATTCATCGCCTCCGGCAGGTCTTCAGGGTTACATCCCGTGTCCTCACATAGCTGCTGTATGTAAGTTTGTGCTGGTCGTCCCACTCTTGCACATCCAGGTGTGGGGGTCCACAGGAGTACATTGCTTATGAGCTCGTCCTTGCTTCTCCAGCAGTGTCCTGCGTGTCTGGTTCGTCGAACTTGTATAGTTTTTGTGATGGGGGGCAAGTGTCTCTGCTTGATTAGGCGTATTCGCTAGTAACGCCAAGTCATCAGCGTAGTCGGCGTCCGTGATTGTTTTTGCGGGGTACCTTTTGCTTCTTCTCTTAGTCAGCTGGAAGCCATTTTCTCTGATTTTGTCGATCGAAGTCCTAAGCACATAGTCTAGACAGATGATAAAGAGGTACGGGGCTAGTGTGTCTCCTTGTAGTACTCCTGCAACAATGTCGAAGTATTCCGTGTCTCCATCTGGTGAACGTACTTTCACTTTGGTGTTTCTGTAGAGAATCATTATCGCTGCTACGGTTTCTTTTGGTAGGCCGTATGCTAGTAGGATTTGCTCCATCTTCCCTCTGTGTATGGAATCGAATGCCTTGGTAAAGTCGACAAATAGTAATGTCGCCTGTAAGTTTTTTGCCCGAACGCCTTCTTCGTTTCTTGTCAGTCTTGTACTTACATAATGTAATAAATATGTAATGTCAAAATCTCCCCCAACCTATGATTTGTAGGTATATTTTAGTGGTTATAAAACAGTCTATAGGTCAGTTCCCTCCTAAGTAATACTTGCAAGGTATATGGGATCAGAGGTTCAATCCCAAGGACCAAGAAACTTTGTCCTAAACTAAAATTCATTTTCAAGCAGAGAAAATAATCCTTGTCTTAGTTGTCAATATTATACCTGAATCATATGAATATGAACTTGGTAGATAGACAATACTGAAGTCAAAACTAAGATAATTAATTGGGTTTGAAAGTTAAAGTCATTATATTCTAAAGAATGACCAATCAAAACCAGGATTCAAATAAACAATTAATACAATATAACTATTTAGATATTATATTCTACAGAATGACCAATCAAAACCAGGATTCAAATGAACAATTAATACAATATAACTATTCAGATATTATATTCTACAGAATGACCAATCAAAACCAGGATTCAAATGAACAATTAATACAATATAACTATTTAGATATTATATTCTACAGAATGACCAATCAAAAGCAGGATTCAAATGAACAATTAATACAATATAACAATTTAGATATTATATTCTACAGAATGACCAATCAAAACCAGGATTCAAATGAACAATTAATACAATATAACTATTCAGATATTATATTCTACAGAATGACCAATCAAAACCAGGATTCAAATGAACAATTAATACAATATAACTATTCAGATATTATATTCTACAGAATGACCAATCAAAACCAGGATTCAAATGAACAATTAATACAATATAACTATTCAGATATTATATTCTACAGAATGACCAATCAAAACCAGGATTAAATGAACAATTAATACAATATAACTATTTAGATATTATATTCTACAGAATGACCAATCAAAACCAGGAGTCAAATGAACAATTAATACAATATAACAATTTAGATATTATATTCTACAGAATGACCAATCAAAACCAGGATTCAAATGAACAATTAATACAATATAACTATTCAGATATTATATTCTACAGAATGACCAATCAAAAGCAGGATTCAAATGAACAATTAATACAATATAACTATTCAGATATTATATTCTACAGAATGACCAATCAAAACCAGGATTCAAATGAACAATTAATACAATATAACTATTCAGATATTATATTCTACAGAATGACCAATCAAAACCAGGATTAAATGAACAATTAATACAATATAACTATTTAGATATTATATTCTACAGAATGACCAATCAAAACCAGGATTAAATGAACAATTAATACAATATAACTATTTAGATATTATATTCTACAGAATGACCAATCAAAACCACTATTCAAATGAACAATTAATACAATATAACTATTTAGATATTATATTCTACAGAATGACCAATCAAAAGCAGGATTCAAATGAACAATTAATACAATATAACTATTAAGATATTATATTCTACAGAATGACCAATCAAAAGCAGGATTCAAATGAACAATTAATACAATATAACTATTTAGATATTACATTCTACAGAATGACCACTCAAAAGCAGGATTCAAATGAACAATTAATACAATATAACTATTTAGATATTATATTCTACAGAATGACCAATCAAAACCAGGATTCAAATGAACAATTAATACAATATAACAGTTCAGATATTATATTCTACAGAATGACCAATCAAAACCAGGATTCAAATGAACAATTAATACAATATAACTATTCAGATATCATATTCTACAGAATGACCAATCAAAACCAGGATTCAAATGAACAATTAATACAGTATAACTATTTAGATATTATATTCTACAGAATGACCAATCAAAACCACGATTCAAATGAACAATTAATACAAAATAACTATTCAGATATTATATTCTACGGAATGACTAATCAAAACTAGGATTCAAATGAACAATTAATACAATATAACTATTCAGATATTATATTCTACAGAATGACCGATCAACACCAGGATTCAAATGAACAATTAATACAATATAACTATTTAGATATTATATTCTACAAAATGACCAATCAAAACCAGGATTCAAATGAACAATTAATACAATATAACTATTCAGATATTATATTCTACAGAATGACCAATCAACACCAGGATTCAAATGAACAATTAATACAATATAACTATTTAGATATTATATTCTACCGAATGACTAATCAAAACCAGGATTCAAATGAACAATTAATACAATATAACTATTCAGATATTATATTCTACAGAATGACCAATCAAAACCAGGATTCAAATGAACAATTAATACAATATAACTATTTAGATATTATATTCTACAGAATAACCAATCAACACCAGGATTCAAATGAACAATTAATACAATATAACTATTCAGATATTATATTCTACAGAATGACCAATCAAAACCAGGATTCAAATGAACAAATAATACAATATAACTATTCAGATATTATATTCTACAGAATGACCAATCAAAACCAGGATTCAAATGAACAATTAATACAATATAACTATTCAGATATTATATTCTACAGAATGACCAATCAAAACCAGGATTCAAATGAAAAATTAACACAATATAACTATTCAGATATCATATTCTACAGAATGACCAATCAAAACTAGGATTCAAATTAACAATTAATACAATATAACTATTTAGATATTATATTCTACAGAATGACCAACCAAAAGCAGGATTCAAATGAACAATTAATACAATATAACTATTTAGTTATTATATTCTACAGAATGACCAATCAAAACCAGGATTCAAATGAACAAATAATACAATATAACTATTCAGATATTATATTCTACAGAATGACCAATCAAAACCAGGATTCAAATGAACAATTAATACAATATAACTATTCAGATATTATATTCTACAGAATGACCAATCAAAACCAGGATTCAAATGAACAATTAATACAATATAACAGTTCAGATATCATATTCTACAGAATGACCAATCAAAACTAGGATTCAAATTAACAATTAATACAATATAACTATTTAGATATTATATTCTACAGAATGACCAATCAAAAGCAGGATTCAAATGAACAATTAATACAATATAACTATTCAGATATTATATTCTACAGAATGACCACTCAAAACCAGGATTCAAATGAACAAATAATACAATATAACTGTACAGATATTATATTCTACAGAATGACCAATCAAAAGCAGGATTCAAATGAACAATTAATACAATATAACTATTTAGATATTATATTCTACAGAATGACCACTCAAAAGCAGGATTCAAATGAACAATTAATACAATATAACTATTCAGATATTATATTCTACAGAATGACCAATCAACACCAGGATTCAAATGAACAATTAATACAATATAGCTATTTAGATATTATATTCTACAGAATGACTAATCAAAACCAGGATTCAAATGAACAATTAATACAATATAACTACTCAGATATTATATTCTACAGAATGACCAATCAAAACCAGGATTCAAATGAACAATTAATACAATATAACTATTTAGATATTATATTCTACAGAATGACCAATCAAAAGCAGGATTCAAATGAACAATTAATACAATATAACTATTTAGATATTATATTCTACAGAATGACCAATCAAAACCAGGATTCAAATGTACAAATAATACAATATAACTATTCAGATATTATATTCTACAGAATGACTAATCAAAACCAGGATTCAAATGAACAATTAATACAATATAACTATTCAGATATTATATTCTACAGAATGACCAATCAAAACCAGGATTCAAATGAACAATTAATACAATATAACTATTCAGATATTATATTCTACGGAATGACCAATCAAAACTAGGATTCAAATTAACAATTAATACAATATAACTATTTAGATATTATATTCTACAGAATGACCAATCAAAAGCAGGATTCAAATGAACAATTAATACAATATAACAATTTAGATATTATATTCTACAGAATGACCAATCAAAACCAGGATTCAAATGAACAATTAATACAATATAACTATTCAGATATTATATTCTACAGAATGACCAATCAAAACCAGGATTCAAATGAACAATTAATACAATATAACTATTCAGATATTATATTCTACAGAATGACCAATCAAAACCAGGATTCAAATGAACAATTAATACAATATAACTATTCAGATATCATATTCTACAGAATGACCAGTCAAAACCAGGATTCAAATGAACAATTAATACAATATAACTATTCAGATATTATATTCTACAGAATGACCAATCAAAACCACGATTCAAATGAACAATTAATACAAAATAACTATTCAGATATTATATTCTACGGAATGACTAATCAAAACTAGGATTCAAATGAACAATTAATACAATATAACTATTCAGATATTATATTCTACAGAATGACCGATCAACACCAGGATTCAAATGAACAATTAATACAATATAACTATTTAGATGTTATATTCTACAAAATGACCAATCAAAACCAGGATTCAAATGAACAATTAATACAATATAACTATTCAGATATTATATTCTACAGAATGACCAATCAACACCAGGATTCAAATGAACAATTAATACAATATAACTATTTAGATATTATATTCTACCGAATGACTAATCAAAACCAGGATTCAAATGAACAATTAATACAATATAACTATTCAGATATTATATTCTACAGAATGACCAATCAAAACCAGGATTCAAATGAACAATTAATACAATATAACTATTTAGATATTATATTCTACAGAATAACCAATCAACACCAGGATTCAAATGAACAATTAATACAATATAACTATTCAGATATTATATTCTACAGAATGACCAATCAAAACCAGGATTCAAATGAACAAATAATACAATATAACTATTCAGATATTATATTCTACAGAATGACCAATCAAAACCAGGATTCAAATGAACAATTAATACAATATAACTATTCAGATATTATATTCTACAGAATGACCAATCAAAACCAGGATTCAAATGAAAAATTAACACAATATAACTATTCAGATATCATATTCTACAGAATGACCAATCAAAACTAGGATTCAAATTAACAATTAATACAATATAACTATTTAGATATTATATTCTACAGAATGACCAACCAAAAGCAGGATTCAAATGAACAATTAATACAATATAACTATTCAGATATTATATTCTACAGAATGACCAATCAAAACCAGGATTCAAATGAACAATTAATACAATATAACTATTCAGATATTATATTCTACAGAATGACCAATCAAAACCAGGATTCAAATGAACAATTAATACAATATAACTATTCAGATATTATATTCTACAGAATGACCAATCAAAACCAGGATTCAAATGAACAATTAATACAATATAACTATTCAGATATTATATTCTACAGAAACACCAATCAAAACCAGGATTCAAATGAACAATTAATACAATATAACTATTCTGATATTATATTCCACAGAATGACCAATCAAAACCAGGATTCAAATGAACAATTAATACAATATAACTATTCAGATATCATATTCTACAGAATGACCAATCAAAACCAGGATTCAAATGAACAATTAATACAGTATAACTATTTAGATATTATATTGTACAGAATGACCAATCAAAACCAGGATTAAAATGAACAATTAATACAATATAACTATTCAGATATCATATTCTACGGAATTACCAATCAAAACTAGGATTCAAATTAACAATTAATACAATATAACTATTTAGATATTATGTTCTACAGAATGACCAATCAAAACCACGATTAAATGAACAATTAATACAAAATAACTATTCAGATATTATATTCTACGGAATGACTAATCAAAACTAGGATTCAAATGAACAAATAATACAATATAACTGTACAGATATTATATTCTACAGAATGACCAATCAAAAGCAGGATTCAAATGAACAATTAATACAATATAACAATTTAGATATTATATTCTACAGAATGACCAATCAAAACCAGGATTCAAATGAACAATTAATACAATATAACTATTCAGATATTATATTCTACAGAATGACCAATCAAAACCAGGATTCAAATGAACAATTAATACAATATAACTATTCAGATATTATATTCTACAGGATGACCAATCAAAACCAGGATTCAAATGAACAATTAATACAATATAACTATTCAGATATTATATTCTACAGAATGACCACTCAAAACCAGGATTCAAATGAACAAATAATACAATATAACTGTACAGATATTATATTCTACAGAATGACCAATCAAAAGCAGGATTCAAATGAACAATTAATACAATATAACTATTTAGATATTATATTCTACAGAATGACCACTCAAAAGCAGGATTCAAATGAACAATTAATACAATATAACTATTCAGATATTATATTCTACAGAATGACCAATCAAAACCACGATTCAAATGAACAATTAATACAATATAACTATTTAGATATTATATTCTACAGAATGACTAATCAAAACCAGGATTCAAATGAACAATTAATACAATATAACTATTCAGATATTATATTCTACAGAATGACCAATCAAAACCAGGATTCAAATGAACAATTAATACAATATAACTATTCAGATATTATATTCTACAGAATGACCAATCAAAACCAGGATTCAAATGAACAATTAATACAATATAACTATTCAGATATTATATTCTACAGAAACACCAATCAAAACCAGGATTCAAATGAACAATTAATACAATATAACTATTCTGATATTATATTCTACAGAATGACCAATCAAAACCAGGATTCAAATGAACAATTAATACAATATAACTATTCAGATATCATATTCTACAGAATGACCAATCAAAACCAGGATTCAAATGAACAATTAATACAGTATAACTATTTAGATATTATATTGTACAGAATGACCAATCAAAACCAGGATTAAAATGAACAATTAATACAATATAACTATTCAGATATCATATTCTACGGAATTACCAATCAAAACTAGGATTCAAATTAACAATTAATACAATATAACTATTTAGATATTATGTTCTACAGAATGACCAATCAAAACCACGATTAAATGAACAATTAATACAAAATAACTATTCAGATATTATATTCTACGGAATGACTAATCAAAACTAGGATTCAAATGAACAAATAATACAATATAACTGTACAGATATTATATTCTACAGAATGACCAATCAAAAGCAGGATTCAAATGAACAATTAATACAATATAACAATTTAGATATTATATTCTACAGAATGACCAATCAAAACCAGGATTCAAATGAACAATTAATACAATATAACTATTCAGATATTATATTCTACAGAATGACCAATCAAAACCAGGATTCAAATGAACAATTAATACAATATAACTATTCAGATATTATATTCTACAGGATGACCAATCAAAACCAGGATTCAAATGAACAATTAATACAATATAACTATTCAGATATTATATTCTACAGAATGACCACTCAAAACCAGGATTCAAATGAACAAATAATACAATATAACTGTACAGATATTATATTCTACAGAATGACCAATCAAAAGCAGGATTCAAATGAACAATTAATACAATATAACTATTTAGATATTATATTCTACAGAATGACCACTCAAAAGCAGGATTCAAATGAACAATTAATACAATATAACTATTCAGATATTATATTCTACAGAATGACCAATCAAAACCACGATTCAAATGAACAATTAATACAATATAACTATTTAGATATTATATTCTACAGAATGACTAATCAAAACCAGGATTCAAATGAACAATTAATACAATATAACTATTCAGATATTATATTCTACAGAATGACCAATCAAAACCAGGATTCAAATGAACAATTAATACAATATAACTATTCAGATATTATATTCTACAGAATGACCAATCAAAACCAGGATTCAAATGAACAATTAATACAATATAACTATTCAGATATTATATTCTACAGAAACACCAATCAAAACCAGGATTCAAATGAACAATTAATACAATATAACTATTCTGATATTATATTCTACAGAATGACCAATCAAAACCAGGATTCAAAAGAACAATTAATACAATATAACTATTCAGATATCATATTCTACAGAATGACCAATCAAAACCAGGATTCAAATGAACAATTAATACAGTATAACTATTTAGATATTATATTGTACAGAATGACCAATCAAAACCAGGATTAAAATGAACAATTAATACAATATAACTATTCAGATATCATATTCTACGGAATTACCAATCAAAACTAGGATTCAAATGAACAAATAATACAATATAACTGTACAGATATTATATTCTACAGAATGACCAATCAAAAGCAGGATTCAAATGAACAATTAATACAATATAACAATTTAGATATTATATTCTACAGAATGACCAATCAAAACCAGGATTCAAATGAACAATTAATACAATATAACTATTCAGATATTATATTCTACAGAATGACCAATCAAAAGCAGGATTCAAATGAACAATTAATACAATATAACAATTTAGATATTATATTCTACAGAATGACCAATCAAAACCAGGATTCAAATGAACAATTAATACAATATAACTATTCAGATATTATATTCTACAGAATGACCAATCAAAACCAGGATTCAAATGAACAATTAATACAATATAACTATTCAGATATTATATTCTACAGGATGACCAATCAAAACCAGGATTCAAATGAACAATTAATACAATATAACTATTCAGATATTATATTCTACAGAATGACCAATCAAAACCAGGATTCAAATGAACAATTAATACAATATAACTATTTAGATATTATATTCTACAGAATGACCAATCAAAACCAGGATTAAATGAACAATTAATACAATATAACTATTTAGATATTATATTCTACAGAATGACCAATCAAAACCACTATTCAAATGAACAATTAATACAATATAACTATTTAGATATTATATTCTACAGAATGACCACTCAAAAGCAGGATTCAAATGAACAATTAATACAATATAACTATTCAGATATTATATTCTACAGAATGACCAATCAAAACCAGGATTCAAATGAACAATTAATACAATATAACTATTTAGATATTATATTCTACAGAATGACCACTCAAAAGCAGGATTCAAATGAACAATTAATACAATATAACTATTCAGATATTATATTCTACAGAATGACCAACCAAAACCAGGATTCAAATGAACAATTAATACAATATAACTATTCAGATATTATATTCTACAGAATGACCAATCAAAACCAGAATTCAAATGAACAATTAATACAATATAACTATTCTGATATTATATTCTACAGAATGACCAATCAAAACCAGGATTCAAATGAACAATTAATACAATATAACTATTCAGATATTATATTCTACAGAATGACCAATCAAAACCAGGATTCAAATGAACAATTAATACAATATAACTATTCAGATATCATATTCTACAGAATGACCAATCAAAACCAGGATTCAAATGAACAATTAATACAGTATAACTATTTAGATATTATATTCTACAGAATGACCAATCAAAACCAGGATTCAAATGAACAATTAATACAAAATAACTATTCAGATATTATATTCTACAGAATGACCAATCAACACCAGGATTCAAATGAACAATTAATACAATATAACTATTTAGATATTATATTCTACAAAATGACCAATCAAAACCAGGATTCAAATGAACAATTAATACAATATAACTATTCAGATATTATATTCTACAGAATGACCATTCAACACCAGGATTCAAATGAACAATTAATACAATATAACTATTTAGATATTATATTCTACAGAATGACTAATCAAAACCAGGATTCAAATGAACAATTAATACAATATAACTATTCAGATATTATATTCTACAGAATGACCAATCAAAACCAGGATTCAAATGAACAATTAATACAATATAACTATTTAGATATTATATTCTACAGAATGACCAATCAAAACCAGGATTCAAATGAACAATTAATACAATATAACTATTTAGATATTATATTCTACAGAATGACCAATCAAAACCAGGATTCAAATGAACAAATAATACAATATAACTATTCAGATATTATATTCTACAGAATGACCAATCAAAACCAGGATTCAAATGAACAATTAATACAATATAACTATTCAGATATTATATTCTACAGAATGACCAATCAAAACCAGGATTCAAATGAAAAATTAATACAATATAACTATTCAGATATCATATTCTACAGAATGACCAATCAAAACTAGGATTTAAATTAACAATTAATACAATATAACTATTTAGATATTATATTCTACAGAATGACCAATCAAAAGCAGGATTCAAATGAACAATTAATACAATATAACTATTTAGATATTATATTCTACAGAATGACTAATCAAAACCAGGATTCAAATGAACAATTAATACAATATAACTATTCAGATATTATATTCTACAGAATGACCACTCAAAACCAGGATTCAAATGAACAATTAATACAATATAACTGTACAGATATTATATTCTACAGAATGACCAATCAAAAGCAGGATTCAAATGAACAATTAATACAATATAACTATTTAGATATTATATTCTACAGAATGACCACTCAAAACCAGGATTCAAATGAACAATTAATACAATATAACTATTCAGATATTATATTCTACAGAATGACCAATGAACACCAGGATTCAAATGAACAATTAATACAATATAACTATTTAGATATTATATTCTACAGAATGACTAATCAAAACCAGGATTCAAATGAACAATTAATACAATATAACTACTCAGATATTATATTCTACAGAATGACCAATCAAAAGCAGGATTCAAATGAACAATTAATACAATATAACTATTTAGATATTATATTCTACAGAATGACCAATCAAAACCAGGATTCAAATGTACAATTAATACAATATAACTATTCAGATATTATATTCTACAGAATGACCAATCAAAACCAGGATTGAAATGAACAGTTAATACAATATAACTATTCAGATATTATATTCTACAGAATGACCAATCAAAACCAGGATTCAAATGAACAATTAATACAATATAACTATTCAGATATTATATTCTACGGAATGACCAATCAAAAGTAGGATTCAAATTAACAATTAATACAATATAACTATTTAGATATTATATTCTACAGAATGACCAATCAAAAGCAGGATTCAAATGAACAATTAATACAATATAACTATTTAGATATTATATTCTACAGAATGACTAATCAAAACCAGGATTCAAATGAACAATTAATACAATATAACTATTCAGATATTATATTCTACAGAATGACCAATCAAAACCAGGATTCAAATGAACAATTAATACAATATAACTGTTCAGATATTATATTCTACAGAATGACCAATCAAAACCAGGATTCAAATGAACAATTAATACAATATAACTACTCAGATATTATATTCTACAGAATGACCAATCAAAACCAGGATTCAAATGAACAATTAATACAATATAACTATTTAGATATTATATTCTACAGAATGACCAATCAAAAGCAGGATTCAAATGAACAATTAATACAATATAACTATTTAGATATTATATTCTACAGAATGACCAATCAAAACCAGGATTCAAATGTACAATTAATACAATATAACTATTCAGATATTATATTCTACAGAATGACCAATCAAAACCAGGATTGAAATGAACAGTTAATACAATATAACTATTCAGATATTATATTCTACAGAATGACCAATCAAAACCAGGATTCAAATGAACAATTAATACAATATAACTATTCAGATATTATATTCTACGGAATGACCAATCAAAACTAGGATTCAAATTAACAATTAATACAATATAACTATTTAGATATTATATTCTACAGAATGACCAATCAAAAGCAGGATTCAAATGAACAATTAATACAATATAACTATTCAGATATTATATTCTACAGAATGACCAATCAAAACCAGGATTCAAATGAACAATTAATACAATATAACTGTTCAGATATTATATTCTACAGAATGACCAATCAAAACCAGGATTCAAATGAACAATTAATACAATATAACTATTTAGATATTATATTCTACAGAATGACCAATCAAAACCAGGATTCAAATGAACAATTGATACAATATAACTATTCAGATATTATATTCTACAGAATGACCAATCAAAACCAGGATTGAAATGAACAATTAATACAATATAACTGTTCAGATATTATATTCTACAGAATGACCAATCAAAAGCAGGATTCAAATGAACAATTAATACAATATAACTATTTAGATATTATATTCTACAGAATGACCAATCAAAACCAGGATTCAAATGAACAATTAATACAATATAACTATTCAGATATTATATTCTACAGAATGACCAATCAAAACCAGGATTCAAATGAACAATTAATACAATATAACTATTCAGATATTATATTCTACAGGATGACCAATCAAAACCAGGATTCAAATGAACAATTAATACAATGTAACTATTCAGATATTATATTCTACAGAATGACCACTCAAAACCAGGATTCAAATGAACAAATAATACAATATAACTGTACAGATATTATATTCTACAGAATGACCAATCAAAAGCAGGATTCAAATGAACAATTAATACAATATAACTATTTAGATATTATATTCTACAGAATGACCACTCAAAAGCAGGATTCAAATGAACAATTAATACAATATAACTATTCAGATATTATATTCTACAGAATGACCAATCAAAACCACGATTCAAATGAACAATTAATACAATATAACTATTTAGATATTATATTCTACAGAATGACTAATCAAAACCAGGATTCAAATGAACAATTAATACAATATAACTATTCAGATATTATATTCTACAGAATGACCAATCAAAACCAGGATTCAAATGAACAATTAATACAATATAACTATTCAGATATTATATTCTACAGAATGACCAATCAAAACCAGGATTCAAATGAACAATTAATACAATATAACTATTCAGATATTATATTCTACAGAAACACCAATCAAAACCAGGATTCAAATGAACAATTAATACAATATAACTATTCTGATATTATATTCTACAGAATGACCAATCAAAACCAGGATTCAAATGAACAATTAATACAATATAACTATTCAGATATCATATTCTACAGAATGACCAATCAAAACCAGGATTCAAATGAACAATTAATACAGTATAACTATTTAGATATTATATTGTACAGAATGACCAATCAAAACCAGGATTAAAATGAACAATTAATACAATATAACTATTCAGATATCATATTCTACGGAATTACCAATCAAAACTAGGATTCAAATGAACAAATAATACAATATAACTGTACAGATATTATATTCTACAGAATGACCAATCAAAAGCAGGATTCAAATGAACAATTAATACAATATAACAATTTAGATATTATATTCTACAGAATGACCAATCAAAACCAGGATTCAAATGAACAATTAATACAATATAACTATTCAGATATTATATTCTACAGAATGACCAATCAAAAGCAGGATTCAAATGAACAATTAATACAATATAACAATTTAGATATTATATTCTACAGAATGACCAATCAAAACCAGGATTCAAATGAACAATTAATACAATATAACTATTCAGATATTATATTCTACAGAATGACCAATCAAAACCAGGATTCAAATGAACAATTAATACAATATAACTATTCAGATATTATATTCTACAGGATGACCAATCAAAACCAGGATTCAAATGAACAATTAATACAATATAACTATTCAGATATTATATTCTACAGAATGACCAATCAAAACCAGGATTCAAATGAACAATTAATACAATATAACTATTTAGATATTATATTCTACAGAATGACCAATCAAAACCAGGATTAAATGAACAATTAATACAATATAACTATTTAGATATTATATTCTACAGAATGACCAATCAAAACCACTATTCAAATGAACAATTAATACAATATAACTATTTAGATATTATATTCTACAGAATGACCACTCAAAAGCAGGATTCAAATGAACAATTAATACAATATAACTATTCAGATATTATATTCTACAGAATGACCAATCAAAACCAGGATTCAAATGAACAATTAATACAATATAACTATTTAGATATTATATTCTACAGAATGACCACTCAAAAGCAGGATTCAAATGAACAATTAATACAATATAACTATTCAGATATTATATTCTACAGAATGACCAACCAAAACCAGGATTCAAATGAACAATTAATACAATATAACTATTCAGATATTATATTCTACAGAATGACCAATCAAAACCAGAATTCAAATGAACAATTAATACAATATAACTATTCTGATATTATATTCTACAGAATGACCAATCAAAACCAGGATTCAAATGAACAATTAATACAATATAACTATTCAGATATTATATTCTACAGAATGACCAATCAAAACCAGGATTCAAATGAACAATTAATACAATAAAACTATTCAGATATCATATTCTACAGAATGACCAATCAAAACCAGGATTCAAATGAACAATTAATACAGTATAACTATTTAGATATTATATTCTACAGAATGACCAATCAAAACCAGGATTCAAATGAACAATTAATACAAAATAACTATTCAGATATTATATTCTACAGAATGACCAATCAACACCAGGATTCAAATGAACAATTAATACAATATAACTATTTAGATATTATATTCTACAAAATGACCAATCAAAACCAGGATTCAAATGAACAATTAATACAATATAACTATTCAGATATTATATTCTACAGAATGACCATTCAACACCAGGATTCAAATGAACAATTAATACAATATAACTATTTAGATATTATATTCTACAGAATGACTAATCAAAACCAGGATTCAAATGAACAATTAATACAATATAACTATTCAGATATTATATTCTACAGAATGACCAATCAAAACCAGGATTCAAATGAACAATTAATACAATATAACTATTTAGATATTATATTCTACAGAATGACCAATCAAAACCAGGATTCAAATGAACAATTAATACAATATAACTATTTAGATATTATATTCTACAGAATGACCAATCAAAACCAGGATTCAAATGAACAAATAATACAATATAACTATTCAGATATTATATTCTACAGAATGACCAATCAAAACCAGGATTCAAATGAACAATTAATACAATATAACTATTCAGATATTATATTCTACAGAATGACCAATCAAAACCAGGATTCAAATGAAAAATTAATACAATATAACTATTCAGATATCATATTCTACAGAATGACCAATCAAAACTAGGATTTAAATTAACAATTAATACAATATAACTATTTAGATATTATATTCTACAGAATGACCAATCAAAAGCAGGATTCAAATGAACAATTAATACAATATAACTATTTAGATATTATATTCTACAGAATGACTAATCAAAACCAGGATTCAAATGAACAATTAATACAATATAACTATTCAGATATTATATTCTACAGAATGACCACTCAAAACCAGGATTCAAATGAACAATTAATACAATATAACTGTACAGATATTATATTCTACAGAATGACCAATCAAAAGCAGGATTCAAATGAACAATTAATACAATATAACTATTTAGATATTATATTCTACAGAATGACCACTCAAAACCAGGATTCAAATGAACAATTAATACAATATAACTATTCAGATATTATATTCTACAGAATGACCAATGAACACCAGGATTCAAATGAACAATTAATACAATATAACTATTTAGATATTATATTCTACAGAATGACTAATCAAAACCAGGATTCAAATGAACAATTAATACAATATAACTACTCAGATATTATATTCTACAGAATGACCAATCAAAAGCAGGATTCAAATGAACAATTAATACAATATAACTATTTAGATATTATATTCTACAGAATGACCAATCAAAACCAGGATTCAAATGTACAATTAATACAATATAACTATTCAGATATTATATTCTACAGAATGACCAATCAAAACCAGGATTGAAATGAACAGTTAATACAATATAACTATTCAGATATTATATTCTACAGAATGACCAATCAAAACCAGGATTCAAATGAACAATTAATACAATATAACTATTCAGATATTATATTCTACGGAATGACCAATCAAAAGTAGGATTCAAATTAACAATTAATACAATATAACTATTTAGATATTATATTCTACAGAATGACCAATCAAAAGCAGGATTCAAATGAACAATTAATACAATATAACTATTTAGATATTATATTCTACAGAATGACTAATCAAAACCAGGATTCAAATGAACAATTAATACAATATAACTATTCAGATATTATATTCTACAGAATGACCAATCAAAACCAGGATTCAAATGAACAATTAATACAATATAACTGTTCAGATATTATATTCTACAGAATGACCAATCAAAACCAGGATTCAAATGAACAATTAATACAATATAACTACTCAGATATTATATTCTACAGAATGACCAATCAAAACCAGGATTCAAATGAACAATTAATACAATATAACTATTTAGATATTATATTCTACAGAATGACCAATCAAAAGCAGGATTCAAATGAACAATTAATACAATATAACTATTTAGATATTATATTCTACAGAATGACCAATCAAAACCAGGATTCAAATGTACAATTAATACAATATAACTATTCAGATATTATATTCTACAGAATGACCAATCAAAACCAGGATTGAAATGAACAGTTAATACAATATAACTATTCAGATATTATATTCTACAGAATGACCAATCAAAACCAGGATTCAAATGAACAATTAATACAATATAACTATTCAGATATTATATTCTACGGAATGACCAATCAAAACTAGGATTCAAATTAACAATTAATACAATATAACTATTTAGATATTATATTCTACAGAATGACCAATCAAAAGCAGGATTCAAATGAACAATTAATACAATATAACTATTCAGATATTATATTCTACAGAATGACCAATCAAAACCAGGATTCAAATGAACAATTAATACAATATAACTGTTCAGATATTATATTCTACAGAATGACCAATCAAAACCAGGATTCAAATGAACAATTAATACAATATAACTATTTAGATATTATATTCTACAGAATGACCAATCAAAACCAGGATTCAAATGAACAATTGATACAATATAACTATTCAGATATTATATTCTACAGAATGACCAATCAAAACCAGGATTGAAATGAACAATTAATACAATATAACTGTTCAGATATTATATTCTACAGAATGACCAATCAAAAGCAGGATTCAAATGAACAATTAATACAATATAACTATTTAGATATTATATTGTACAGAATGACCAATCAAAACCAGGATTCAAATGAACAATTAATACAATATAACTATTCAGATATCATATTCTACAGAATGACCAATCAAAACCAGGATTCAAATGAACAATTAATACAATATAACTATTCAGATATTATATTCTACAGAATGACCAATTAAAACCAGGATTCAAATGAACAATTAATACAATATAACTATTTAGATATTATATTCTACAGAATGACTAATCAAAACCAGGATTCAAATGAACAATTAATACAATATAACTATTCAGATATTATATTCTACAGAATGACCAATCAACACCAGGATTCAAATGAACAATTAATACAATATAACTATTTAGATATTATATTCTACAGAATGACCAATCAAAACCAGGATTCAAATGAAAATTAATACAATATAACTATTCAGATATTATATTCTACAGAATGACCAATCAAAACCAGGATTCAAATGAACAATTAATACAATATAACTATTCAGATATTATATTCTACAGAATGACCAATCAAAACCAGGATTCAAATGAACAATTAATACAATATAACTATTCAGATATTATATTCTACAGAATGACCAATCAAAACCAGGATTCAAATGAACAATTAATACAATATAACTATTTAGATATTATATTCTACAGAATGACCAATCAAAACCAGGATTCACATGAACAATTAATACAGTATAACTATTTAGATATTATATTCTACAGAATGACCAATCAAAACCAGGATTCAAATGAACAATTAATACAATATAACTATTTAGATATTATATTCTACAGAATGACCAATCAAAAGCAGGATTCAAATGAACAATTAATACAATATAACTATTCAGATATTATATTCTACAGAATGATCAATCAAAACCAGACTCACCATAGTTAAAGTATTTATTCTTTTGCAAAAAGAAAAAATATTAACAAGCAAAAATTATAAATGAAATAATGTCATATCGTTCGTAAAAAGAAAAAGAAAATTCACCAAGTTTACTTTAAAGACATAAAAGAACTTGAAAAATATTCCATGGAGCAATAGCAAGTAATTCCTGATGACACTTTCATAAGAATCGTCATGTTTTTAACATTAAGAACAATGCTATCATTTTCACTTGATATAACCTAAGGAAATTAAGAATTGATAACATTTATAGGTCACTTATAGTCTCCTTAATAAATTTGTTATGTTAAAAACTCTGTCATAATAGACAACTCCAAGAACTGACAATAATGCTATATTTATACAACATAAGAGAAATATAAAACACTGGAAGAATTTATATGTTCATAAAAGCCTCAAGCTAAAAGAAATATCTTACTTAAATGTCAACGGTTTTCAATCATCTGTGCTGCAGCAGCTGTCAAAAATGTTTATCAGACGTTATATTCAAAAGTATTTTCACTTTTTACAGACCTTTTTACTTGAAGGTTTATTTCATAAACAGCACACAAATGCTATCTATGACTTTACTATATAATTAATATCACATACAGAAAACCTTAAATATTCTAAACTGATAAATAAATGGTTACCTGAGTGAGAACTATATTTTGACTGCTGACAAATCAGTGCTATGGGGCAAAGAAAGTTTTCTGACATAATTCCCTGAATCTATGCCTGCTACAGTTAAACCACAGTTGGTTAAGTTAAAATGCAATGATCTTTTGTCGATCAACATACATGAATTTTTTGTAAAGGAAGCACCTCAAATATTGACTGTGATGGCTTCATGTTTAAACAGACTGGAAGAGACATTTGTTTTGCAATTCTCTTTTAAAACAAAGATAGAAACAAGTATCTTAAAAATAATTCTCTATACAGGAACAGATGTTTCTTTCAGTTTAAAAGCTTCTATGATAATATTTCTTTGCTTCCTTTGTCTCTTATAGTGTGTTTAAAGTCTCTTTTTTCAGTAGAACATTTTCAAAAGTGGACATGACTTGAGCTTTAATCAGACAAGTGCCAGCTTGTCTGTCAATACAAAATAATAACAGTAGAGCCATATTATGCAAAAAGACACATCTCTAAAGGGACATGAAAATGTGTATGTGCGTGTGTGTAGTTGGCTATATTTAGAAATAAAGTGTTCAATATTGGTGAATAGAGCATATACATCTAAGTTAGGATAGTATACACACAGAATTAATGACATTTGGTAACTATCAGTTTCTCATATATTTAATAATCAGACATATATATATACAGAGAGAAAGAGAGAGAAAGAGAGAGATGTTGTACACAAGGAAGAACAACAATGCTGATGTATAAAAATACAATCTGCCTCTTATCTTTTTCTTTTATTACTCAAAATGTAAGAAATGGAAAAGTGAGGGAGAGAGTCAAAGATGGCTGAGATGTACATACAGGGAGAGATTTGAATCTTCAATGAACCACTTCTTCTTCGTTCTGCTTTTGGGAGACTAGTACAGGGCCATCTCAAGGCATCAAATCATCTTAGATTCTGCTCAGTTCTCTGCTTTGGTGAGTTTGGTACAACTCTGGCTTTTCTCTACATCTCAACCTTGGGGAGTCTAGCACAAGGCTAGCACCCAGAATGTCTACAAGCTCTTCTGCCAGTCTTCTCTGTTCTCTCTGGTCATCTCTCTCAGGGTTGAAATCTTCCTTGTGTCACACCTTCTTCCTATGTATTGCACATGGACACACTTCCTGTCTGACATGCCACCCTCACAAATTACACTGCACTTCCACTGAGGAAGCCACTGTATTATATTTACTTTAGAAAACAAGTTTATTTCCTGCTATGCTACCCATGCAATTTACACAGCATGTCAAAAGGATCCTTCCAGTCAATATTCAACAAAGACAGACTGACTGACAAATAGTTCCTTGTATGAAGAAATGGTTTCATGTCATCATCATCATCATCATGTCGCGCTGATAGCACGGATATTCCTGACCCTCTCTCGCCACTCCTCCCTATCGTTCATCGCCCTAGGCAGGTCTTCAGGACAACATCCCGTATCTTCACATAGCTGCTGAATGTATGTATGTTTGTGCTGGTCGTCCTGCTTTTGCACGGCCATGTGTGGGGGTCCATAAGAGTACATCTCTTATGAGTTCGTCCCTGCTTCTCCAGCAGTGTCCTGCATGTCTGGTTCATCTAACTTGAATAGTTTTCATGATAGGAGGCAGGTGGCCGTACAGTTGGTGTCTTGTGGGGTGTTACTGCCAGGACTTGTTCAAGATTGCTCGCAGCATTCTTGTGTAATTGCCGTCTAGCTTCTTCTCCAGCCATTTTGTTAGAGTCCATGTAGTGCATCCATATAGCAGTATCGATGTGACCGCTGCCTGGAAGAAACTGCGTTTCATTTTATCGGTTAGGTCTGATTTCCATATAATCGATAGCCTATTGATAGCTGCCCATGCTTTCGTTAACCTCGTGTCGATGTCCTTTTCGGTTGATGCAACACTGCTTCCAAGGTAAGTGAATTTGTCTACTAGTAGAATATGATTACATATTGATATCATACAGGAATGAACTAAATTTGCAGTTTTATATTTTAGACAATCAGTATCACAAATAATTTTGTTAAATAAATGAAGTTATCTAATTTCCAAATTGAGAAAATTTTTTAAGATAACATGATGATATTCCTGCTGTACTGTATTATGTAATACGCATGAAAACTTGAACTGCAGTAAATTTTATTGATTCAAAAACTCATGCATCTATTAATTCAGTTGGATTCATATGAAATAAAGCCTTCAAAATAAATTTTAAAAAGTTAACATAATACAGGGAGAGCACTGTTTTATGTAACTGTCAAAACTTATTTATAGTATATTATTATTATAGCTTAAATACTGGTTGGAATTTAATATTATAACAACATCAATTGCTTCTTGTTTTAAACTATGCCAAAATAAATTATGCATTAATTTTAAAATGAAATAACTTCATTACAAGAAAATAATTTCAAGTACTAATTGTTCAAAATACAAAACTGCCAGGTCAGCAGATTCCAATATAACATGAGCACATAAGTTATTACAATCCATTCAGAACTATCTCTTCAGACAAGTACTGACAAAAAATAGTAGAAAATTATGCCAAGAGATAGTTTTAAATTCAACTGCAAAAGTCTAATATAAATCAGAGATATGAATATATTAAAAATACTTTTAAAGTCAATATACACAAAAAAATTATGAAAAATATGAAAATAATTGAGCCATTAATGATTTTAATTTCAACTTCTTTCATAGTTTTCAACTAGTAGAGAATATTTGAAGATAATCTAATTGTCAAAAGACTTCATGTATAACTCTGGATATAATAATACACACACACACACACACACACACACATATATATATATATATATATATGTGTGTGTGTGTGTGTATATATATACAGGGATGGCCCATAAGCTTCAACTTTCATACCCCTTTTCATAATTTTGAATTTCTGTTCTTGAAAAAATGACAAACATTAACAGAGATATAAAAAAGATAGAAACAAATTCCTGGTGATTTTCAAAAAGTTTAAATGGTCTTTTTCCCCAACTGAAAGGTTTTCTGCTGAAATGCTGTCATTAGGGGCAAAAATTGACTTTAAAATGTGTCACATTTGCAAAAATTGTATAAAATTTTCCCATGATTGATAAATTGAAAATTTGTTCATACAGCCTAAACTAAAATTTAATCAATTATATAAATGACCTGTTGTTAAAAAATGCTGCACCTTTCATATTTTTTAAAATATACATTCCCCCAGTTTGATCAGAATTAGTAAAAAAAAATGTCAGGTAATGCTTTACACTTGCAACTTTATATATAGCATGCCCTGGCCATTTAAAATACACTTCCAATCAAAAGTATTTGGTTACTCTCAAAAAATTTTATTTCTCATTCTAAAAGTGTTATTTTAATGAAACGAGTTTAAGTACCACACTTGTTTCATTCATTATACTAAATAAAAGTCTTCATCAGTGACTTTGACATTAGTATAACCAGATATCTTTCAAAAAATTGATTTGAAGGTGTTTTTCTTCTTTAATACAGAGCATGAATAAAACGTTTTCCAAAAGATACATGATACCATTACTTGAACTCACATTAGACTATCTTGTGTTGAATTACTGTTTGCTAGATACTACCTGTTTTACCTATGCCAAGTACAATTTCATCAGAGTCACCAGCTTGTGTAACCAAAGGCTAATTGCACAATTGAACCAATGTCATGAAAAAATGTGTCAAAATCCTCAGTGAGGAGAAGACTCTATGAAGCTGGCCTATATGGTAGAATTTCTCTCAAGACACCACTGTTGAGGAAGCAAAACAATGTCAAAAGGCTCCAGTCATCCGAGGTGCACAAAAACTGAACAATACAGCAGTGAAATAAAATCCTTTGAACTCTCAAATCAAAGTTCAAAATGTTTGGTTCAAATAGGAGAGTCTATGTGTGTCAAAGAGTTGGTGAAAGAGCTTCAACTCACTGTATCACACCAACCATAAAGCATATAGGAGGCTCTGTTATAATGTGGGGAGCTTTTGCCAGTTGCAAAGTTGGGGGATTTGCATCAGGTGAAGGGCAAATTAAATCAAATTGCCTATTACAGGATACAGCAGAATCATGTGTTCCCATCTGGAATGCAGCTTGAGGGTCCAAGATTTACACTCATGCCAGATAAGTACCCAGAAGCATACTAGAAAACTCTGCCAGAGATACATTAAAAGCAAAGAAAATAGCATGTCCTTCAACTGATAAGACATCAGTTGAAGGACATGCTATTTTCTTTGCTGGAACAATCAACAGACTTAAATACCATTAAGCTGGTGTGGGATGAACTTGACAGAAAATTCAGAGCTAAACTACCCACAAGTGCAGCTCACCTCTGGCAACTGTTGTAGAAAAGCTGGACAAAACTATTTTCAGTTTACTTCCAGTCTTTGCTGGAAAGAATGCTGAGAATCTGTGAAGCAATGATAGCAGCCAAAAAGGGGTAATTTTGATTAATCTAAAGTTGAAGAGGTTTTTTTGTGTTTTTTTTTTTTTTGTTTCATTTGTATTTGATATGATTCAGGAAGATTTGTATTTAGTATAATAAATAAAATCATGGTGGGGCTTGACTTATTTCATTAGAAATAACATTTTTGGAACAAGAAAAAAAGAATTTTTAGGGTGACCAATTAATTTTGATTGGTAGTGTACATTTGGAAAGAATTGACTGGGGTTTGGAAAAAAAGCATTAGGCCCTTACCAGGGCCCATATATATATATATATATATATATATATATATGAATAAATGTAGCAATCTACAGTTCATCAACAAAGCTAAAACTTCCGACGTCACTTGTTGAGGAATTTAAATTAAGTAAAGCATGACTTTTCCAGATGCTGTGTGACTCTCGCCACACACTAGTGAAGAATGCCCAGCCATTCTGTAATAACTGGTCAGAAATGGAAGGCAAAAATAGCTGTAGAGAATGTAGAATCGCCCTTAAGAGGAAAGAAATAATTGACACTTTGGCAAATGGAAGAACAAGTCTTGGCCTTCATCCAAGGAATCCACAATAAACAAAAGAAAAAGGGTTTCAGAAGAAATTCATCATCTTGAGGAAGTCAGGCATATTGCTACAGCTGTAAGACAAAGGAAACAGGGTGGATGGACCGAATAGGAGAGTGGAAAAGACAGAGCTTTCACATATGGCAACCTCAAGCACATGGAACCCCAATAATTAAGTTTTCTTATAAAGGCAGCCTACAACCTTTTTGCTTGAGGATTAACAACATCCGACCAATGCAGAGCATGTAGGAAAACTATCAACTTCAAACATATTTTCACTGGATGGGAGTATGCTCTAAGAAGCTACACTTGGAGACATAACAAAGTCTTTTTTGCCAAGGCTGTGAAGATATGTTGTTAGACAGCCAATAAAATTCTAAATATTATCACCAATAGAGTGATTCATTTAATTAAAGAAGGAAATATTTTGAAACTTTCACGTAAAAATAAACACAGATCATCATTGCTCAATGACCGTACGGACTGGAACTTTGCAACTGATTTAGAACATCATTTTGTATTTCCAATGTAAATAACGTTAATGGCCCTGTGTCCAGATATTGTCATTTGGTCTGCTAAATTAAAAAAAGGTTTCATTATAGAATTAATGGCCCCTTTTGAAGAAAATTTTGATTATGTACATCAGCGTAAGTTGGAAAAACATGAGGATCTGCGAGAAAAATGTGTCAGAAATGGCTAGATAACCAATATATTTCCTATCAAGGTCAGAGGGTGAGGTTTCATTACCAACTCAACCTCTGTATTCTTGAGTAATATTGGACTTTCTTCATCAAACAAGAGGGAATACATAAAAAAGATCTAAGATAAGGCACTAACAGCATCAGCATGGATATGGCAATCTCATAGAGTGACGACAATCCAACAAAGTCTAGTGGTATTGTGCTATTGCTGAGGTGCTCTGGGTTAATGGTAATGATGTTTCGGCCCTGAAACCATGCCTGAACCCAGAGTCATCATCTGATGAAGGCTTAGTTGGAAGCAATGCTGCTGTATAAACATCAGTCATTATATGATGCCGATATATATATGTATGTATATATATATACTTTGTAAGAATGACTGATCTATAAAATAACAGACTTTCTGACGTTATTGACATGAAAAATTCTTGTGTACTGAACCACTAATTCCTTTCAGTTATAGTATTAGATAATCTCTTTCTATCCATTTGCCAAAAATTTTGATTGGAGAATTCCTTACTTATATAAAATGTAAAATAGCAGTAATTTCAAAAAAATGTTTTTACTGAACACATTCTACAATATAAGGAACAGGACTCAGTGTTATTTATTACAATCATTTCATTTAATTAAATATGTGAAAATATGAAGAAGTTAGAAGATAAGCAGTAAGAAGCATTTTGCTTTTGTGTAATGGTTAACAAACTAATCTAGAAGACCAATTATTACTGAATAGTGAATCTGATCTTCTCTAGGTGCCCTTGTATAAAAATTAACCAGTGATTAGCTTTAAGACTGACGGCCAATCGTACTGAAAACACCAGTTCCCCACTAGATCACTGAATTTAAGCAGCAATGAGTCTGTTTATTACTTAGATTGGTGACCACTTTGGAACAGCAGGTACTGTAAGCAATCTGATGATAATAAACCAGACTAAGCAAAGCTTAGTAAAAAGTCAGAAGATAATTAGCTTAAAAGTCAAAATGAATTCATACACATAACAATTACAATAAAATTTGGAGGAATTTGGTTACATGTTAAGACTTGATAAAATGAAAAGTGAGTACTAAGTGCCAAAAGAAATAAAATCTTGGTATAAAGTATAAAAGAAAAAATTTACCAGAAAAATGTTGGCAAATAAGATCTGTTTGTAATTTTTTATCAATATTTCCTTCATCTTCTTTTTGTTGCTTTTTATTTTTACCTTTAAATTCATTCTACAGTTATTTGTAAACAGTATAGATTAAAAATAAAGAATAAGTTTCCAGTAGGATTTGAACCTGCATCCTTTTTACTCAGTAAGTCTGCTTATTTAGGGTAGTAACTTAACTGACTAAGACATTAATGTAACCAAACACAAAATTCAAATCAAACTATATACTTTTTATTATTTTGCCTGATTTTGATTTACTGCTTACGTACATAAAAAGTATAAGTAATATCATTTTTTGTTTTTTTTGTTCACAAGATGAAGTATTGTCAGTTGTCATTCATTTTTACTAGTATTTGTTTAATTTATTCCTTTTGCTTTATTGCATGTCATTCTACAGTCATTAGTAAACAATACAGATCAAAAATAAAGAATCAGTCTTTGGGGAAATTTGAACTAGCATATCTTAACTGCTGGAAATCTGCCTGTTTGGGGTCTTACTAATTAAGCTACAAAGACACACTTACAGAAACTCAAACAGAATCATATAGCTTCCATTCTTTATTTTCTCTAAAGGCCTAATATACTACCATCTTTGCTTTAGTGTTTACATACACTAGTATTATTAGTAGTAGATTAAGCATTGTTAATTGGGTTTTTTTGGGTGGGGGGATTCACTCGCATTTCTTTCATCTTATTTCTATTGCTTATTTTTATTTCCAATTCATGTTGCTCACTAATGACCATAGAATGACAGAATAAATCAGATAAAAAAAATACCAGTCAAAAATGGATAACAATTGACAACATTTCATCTAATAAGATATTCAAAAATAAGATCTGCTTTGGAAATTGATTGTCCAAGCTACATGTCAAAAATAGGTGCAAACAGATGTTCTTTGAGCACAGAAATCAATGTTTCTACTGAAACTGGCATCATGAGTCAACCAGATATGTGTTGCATGTATTTACATTGCTGTTATTGAATGAGAGACAAGAAGGATAAATCCAGATTGGCTGAAAAGACAAAACTATATTTACAAAAGTGTGTGAAAAGCTATTTCAAGAATGTTATTAGACTTCCAAATTTCTAAGAGGATGATATTTTTTTGTTCATACTCCTCTTCTCTCAGAGAAACTAACATTTAGTCTTTTGAAACATTAGAATACTGGCAAAAAAGAAAACAATCTATCTATGAAATACTATGAGACTTATATACATATATGAGACCCATTACAAAGTTATGAAAAATTCCATTATTATAGGATCCAAGTTTTACTTATTGTCACTTAACAAGAACATGCCTTGTATTACACCAACAATGGGATTTCTCATTCTCAATTCTCATCAGGGAAACAAGTCTACTAAAATTAATAATACAACAAATATAAAAATCTAATTTAGATTTTTTTAAAATTCATATTTAATTTATTATTATCAATATTTGGTTTAGATTTTGTCAATTTGAAGTGGTATCAGAATAGTAAAATAATCATTATTTCAAAAATTTACTTACATTTTACCCATAAAGAAAGAAATCCTAAAATGGAATTGTTCCCACCATCAACTAACTTGGCACTGGATAATATAAGCATATATATATATATATATATATATACATATTGTTACACCGCCATATGCCCAGCAGGCTTGCAGGGTGCTGTTTGTTCCCGCCAAGTCCACCAGTTAACGCAGGGCACAGATGTTGGCTGTTGTTTGCTGATGCTATTTAATGTCACAGACATCACCAACTTCCAAGGTGAACCACATTTTAAAGCTACCAGGTGGGTTATAAGTGAATTATTAAAAGTCAACACAGCTAACTGGCTAGCTTTCCCCCTCAAATACAAGGTCTTCATCAAATACAATTCTTCCACAACAAAAAAAGGACTCTGAACTGCCGTGTTTGGGTTAACAAGATTAATAACAATATTCTTTTATTGAATAAAAGAAAGAAGCAAAGAAAAAAACAATTTAGGTAAAAGTCAGGAGAGAGAGAGTCTTTTTGTATCTTGGAAGAACCTCCACTAAAATATTCATATCCCCATTTAATATCTGTTAATGGCGGAAAGTGAGAATATAGTTTGATAGCGGTAGATATGTTTCGCTTTCCTTCGGGTTTTGGAATTTAATGGTAAAGCTTGTACTCTAAATCTCAAGTTTATCATTAGGGGGATATTCCCTCTTCTTTCTCCTCTATCTTATCAGAGTTATTCTTTCCTTCCATAATTTGTCTTTATTCACGTCAGCATGAATACAGCTAGATAAATTTGAATATACTTTAATTATATGTTCACTTACTTGGGACTCTGTGGAGTTTATTCTCTTCTCTTTTTCCTCTCGTTATTGGGTTTCCATAACACGTTGGTAGAAGTACACACGTCTTATTTCAGATAAAACCAAGATCAATAATCATCTCTTTCCTCGTGGACAAGTCTTTTCTTTGGGTATTCATTTAACGAGGCTCACCATACCTCGGAGTTTAAATTCATTCAAAGGAGAAGTTTTTTTCTTTTCTCTCAGTGTTCTCTGTGCAGCATGACTTTGGAATTTGGGTTTCTTCCATTTCCCAAATTATGTTCTTCATTTTTCAATGAACAAAAGGCAACTGCTTATGTGTCTTCATCCTTCGACAAATAAATGGCAACTGCTTAGTTTCCGTAGTTTGAAAATTTACCACGTGTTGGCTTTTTGGCAGTTTACTCCTCCACACTAATCATGGATGCAGGTCAGCCTCTCCGCTGACACATACATGGCTAATAGGGAGTAGGGTTCTCCCATGCCCATGTCACCTTGTACTAAATAGAGAGGGTTGAAGAGAGACAGTCCTTTCACTTCCACTATTCTGCTAATTTTTGCTTACTATTATAGTTGGTTGGGCCAGTGAGTCACACCTCCTTTCCCCATAACCTGGCTAATTTATGAGGGTGTCATATTTCCTCATCACAATATATATATATATATAAATAATCTTATCACTTTTGATGGGCATAATGCAATCAAATATATTACTAATGCAATCATTTTCTATGACGATTATAATAAAAAAGATAATATAGCAAAGAGTATACTGACAAAATGCAAAAAAAGTATTTATGTTAATTCTTTTAGATAAACAGTAAGTCTTTCCTTCTCGAAAAAGAATACGTATGATATTGAAGATACTACTATGTATTATACACTTCATATCAAGCTCATTATCTCTTTCCATATGACTGAAAATAACAGTTTTAATCCTAAATTAACCAGCATCAACTTCAAGTTAATCTTAGAGATCTATTTTCAGCCACCAGGGTCCAATCATTTGGAATAACATAAAATGAATAGAATCAAGTAAGCAATTAATAGCTTTATTACTACATGCAGTTTAATTGTTTAATCATTAAAATAAAAACATTTTCTAAATTTAATAATTTCAAGACAGTAGTGTTATAGTTAAAATTTAATAACTTTATTTTTTGATGCTCATTTATGTTCTCCTTTTGACATTTGATACAAATAGGAACAAAATTATGTGTCTGCTAAGTCGATAAAGTTGAGATAGTTTAGCATATTCATTTTTTACTGATTACCCCTTCAATGAAAATGTGACTAAACACCAATATTTATATAATCCAGCAAATATCAACATGTGAAGAATTCCACTTACCATCAAATCATTATGAAGCTGACGTCTCTTTTTCTTTTCCTTGTCATGTTTATCTGTAATGTCTTTAAGTTGGTTTCGTAAACTGATCATGGTTTCTTGTAATTCTAAAACAAAAACAAAAACCTTCATAAATCTTCTTTTTTGATATTGTTTTTTCTATATATCATAATATTTACATTTACCTAAGCAAAAAGATACATTTGTGCAAGTAATTATTACTATACAGCTCACCTATTTTGAGATATTCAGAAGTCGTCTTCTCTATGCTCAACAGAGAACTGAAACAAAAAGTCATCAAGTTAATTATGGCTCATCCCATTTCCAACAAACAGATTTTTGCTTTGATTATGCACATAACACGCTCTAGGCTTTCTTCACAAAATAGATCACCTTACTTTGAAGACAACTTATCTTGACTCTTAAAATTTAAAGAAATTCATCTGGAAAATACGACTTGTTTTTTACTCTACAACTTATGAAAACGAATTAACTCTTCTTTATATATTTTTGATCTAAAAACATCATATTTCAATGTTTGGACCACTAATTTTGGTTATAAAAATGTATATCTTTTATATTGATGAATTATTCCACCAAATAAAACTTTTTAAATTTCAAAGAAATATATATATATATATATATATATATATATATATATATATACACTATCCTTTCCTTATTATGACCTTTCAACTGCTATCTCTCACTATCATTTCTCTGATAATACAAGTGATGAGAGATGTATTTAACTGAAAATACATGCACTCTGGTACTCTAAAGTTATAAATTAAAGCCTTAAAATTATTGAATATTTAAACAAGGAAAAATTTTTTATCAAGAATGGGGACTCTTTAAAAAATATTAAATTCCAATATAAAATAGCTTGTAACAATCTCATCAAATCATCACAAAAATAAAAGAAAACTTCATTCTTAACTCATATAAGTAAAAAATCCTTATAGTCTGAATTTGAAAAAGTAGCAATAAAGTTTTCCGGGTTATATCTGGGCAAAGGAAGCTGCAGATGTGGGTAAGAAGTAGAATAATTGGTCGCAGAAAGAGAGGATTAAGGTTGAAATCGAGATGGTTAGTCACTGAGATTCATTTCAGGGATGAAGAAACAATCTTTCTTCTGAATAAAATTCCCTCTTAACATTTATTCAAAAGAAAGAAACCTTATATTTACATGTAATTATATTAATCTTTAAGACTAAATGAAAATATATACAATTATTTTTTTCAAAAAGAATAAATGACAGTTTGTCTTTTTGGATTTTTTCATTAATGAAATAAGAAAGTTCCTGAAAGAAAGTTTGAAATAGACAATTTCAGTAACAAGACTAACAAGTCTTTTACACTTTGACCAAACTGTAGTTTTATTCAAACAAATCTTGTTTTACTTTTGTTAGTACCCACATTATATTCTTTATAATCAAAAGTAGAATGACTGCAAGAAATGGAGTGATTTGGAAAATTGGAAAGAGAATGGGAGTTATTGAGAAGAATTTACTATTTGGAGAGGTCAGTATATAAATCCACCCAATTGATTGTTTAAAATAAATAGGGTAATATTGCTGTTCATTCATTTTTTTTCTACTCTCATAAATTGACATATTTTCAGTGTTATTACACTCTCAAATTCAAGGACATAACAGAGTCATTATGGAAGAGACACACTGGTCCAAAAGTGACGAAGGAGGGTTGGGTCCTCACAATTTCCTACAGTTATAATGCTAAAATAAAATATAGCTAATAGGCTATAGGGTTTGGTTTCTTTCTTTGATGGTATATCAATTTTCATGGATTATTTAACGCCAAAGCCATCCTTTAGATGAATGGTAGAAGTACTTTTCAACTCATAGTGGGGAGGGGGAATTAGGAAGTTTATACCTTTCCAAGGATATTAATCTGAAAGTGAAAATAATAGCACACTTTGTATTTGAACTTGCTTACTCTGATGTTGCAGTTCAGAATGTTAGCCACTACACTATAGGGACTTCTCCAAGGAAGTTCAGTTATTCATCAAAATGGATGTGCATGTGATGATAAATGTTCGGGAGTATATGAACTAATAAAAAAAATACAATATTAAAAAAATAAAAAAAATAATTCTTTAATGAAATGCCTAATTTTTAGAAAAATATTGGTTACAAAAATGGTTTTGGGATGCCTGCTATAATATAACAATGTACTTAACAATCAAATGATAATAATATATAAAACAAGTAGATTAGATGATGACTTAAAGGTAATTAAACAAGTGATATAGAAATGTTGTAGGTGTCAGTTGAGTTTATTATACCAAATACTCTGGGATCCATTCAAAAATCCAGGATATAATAGAGATTTTGAGAAAATTTGGTCATATCAGTAAGTTGTTATCTATATCATAAGGATATCATTTTGTATGTAACACAGTTAAAAATAACATGTTGCACAAAGATTTTTATTTGCACAGTAGGATGAAAATTATCTTAGAGAATAAAGTTATTTCCTATCCTGATTGAAATTATAATTATTTAGAGTTCACACTCATTCTGATTATTCTAATTTCTCATGGGAGATAACTATAATTGAGTATGTTCCTTTATTTGTTTATTTATTTGTATTCATAAAGGAGTAGCACCTTCCCCTGCACCTCAGGGTAGTTTGTATTGAAAAAGAACCTTTGGGTCACTCTTGACTATAGTCGGCCAGCTTACTTATATATTCTATTATATGACTCAACATTGAGCTTAATAGCCACCTTTGGTCACCTTTAAGGAAGTAACCATAAAATTCTGTTTAAAAGTTTTTTTGTTTTTTTTAAATATGACCATAATTCATTTTCCGAACAATTGTTTGCATGTTGAACTGAATTAGAATAAAATTATGTTCACTCTTTTTATTCCACTGCCACTATCACAATAACAAAACGACATCACTGTAAAATCACTGCATAGACCAACTACACATATATAACAATTTAGAACTGTCAAAGCTTACACGAAAATTTATTTTTGTAAAATGAAATCTGCCTGTCTGTGTTATTTATTGCTTTTCATAATAATCATTTTTTGTTTTAAATGTTGGAGAAATAAAGAACCTCTACATGTCTCAAATTTATCAGTTGGAGAAAAAAATCACTGGTCATAATCATAATTTTAACAAAAATGTACACATTTATAATATTCCTTTGCTTATCATTTCAGAGAAGGATTTTAAATTCATTTGATCTGTTTATTGATTCTATTCACTAAAGGTGAAAAAGAACACGAATCATTATTGCCACCAGGGGAAAATGTTGCGGTGCCCCAGGAATTTTCTTCATTTCCACAGCAGAGAATTTGATTTTCCATCTACATGTCCTACTGTATGTTCAACTATCAAAGCAAGAATATATTTTGTACTTTTGTGGTAAATCAGACAAAAGAGAAGAAGAGATCAAAACACCTGATTATATCAAGTCATGTCTACATTTCTGGCAAATATCACAACAGCTATCAAATAACTATATCTCACTTTTTTTATCAATACTTACAGACAGATTGTGAGATGGATGGATAGATATGTTTTTTATGAGATTTCAAGAGCTTAGAGGTAAATTCACTTACTAGAAAATAACATCTTGATCATGTATTTCATATTTATGGGAAGTGAAATCAATTTTCTTTGTTGAAAGTGAAGTTTCAGTGATTGATAATAGTTCGTACAAACATTTCCAAAAATAAAATATAAAATCTGAACATAAATTATATTTTTAATAATTTGCCTATACTATCAAAAAATGATACCAATATTGAAATAGGTGCACGTCAATGCAGAGAGAGGCCAAAGAAAGGATAATGAGGAGAAAAGAAATGACAAGTAACAAGGGTTAAAAACAAGGAGAAGGTATATTTATGAACATAATAAAAAGGTAAAAAAGATAGAAGACGGTTCAATTAAGCGTTCTGTTTGTGTACAAAAACAGTTCCATTTTGAACAATTCAGTTTAGCATAAGTATGCAGTTTAGTTCTATTTAAAACAATTCAGTTCAACATATGTACACAGTTTAATAATCAAAAATATCTCTATTTCAATCAGTTCTATTTCAAACAATTCAGTTCAGCACAGGTATACAGTTTAATTGTCAAAAACATTTCTATTTCAAGTTATTCAGTTTAGTCAAACAATTCTAATTCAAACAATTCAGTTTAGAATAAGTATAGTTTTTGTTTAAACACAGTTAAATGTCAAAATAATTCTATTTAAAACAATTCAGTTTAGAATAAGTACACTTTCAATGACAAAAACAGTTCTATTTAAAACAATTCCGTTTAGCATACAAAAACAGTTCCATTTCAAACAATTCAGTTTAGTATAAGTAAGCAGTTTAGTTCTATTTGACCCATAGACAGGACCCTTACAGGTGCTACCACTCCAGGCTAGAGTCGACCTGGGAGCAATGGCAGTGAAGGACCCCTTAATTGCCATTGCTCCCAGGTCCACTCTGCATTCCCCAAAGCTCCAGCATTACTAGAACCTTACCATCAGATTGCTTAGTTTTATATCCTAGACACTCATTAGAAGGGTCTTACCCCTCTGCAGAGAAGCAGTCAGTATCTTCTACAGCCCCAGCCTGCTGGACAACAGACCGCAGTTAAAGGAAAGATACGTTTGGCTTTCAGGGTTTTGGCTTAGCATGTGTGGTGCAAACTGGAAGTAGTTGCAGATGTGGCTGCTTTTCTTCTAGCTGCATAGATGGTGCAGATTAGCATTCTTTTATTAGGCCTGCTGCAGATAAGAACTGGGTAGTGGCAGTAGATGACTGGTTTTTTTCAAGCTGCATGGATTTGCAGATATCCACTGAGAGGTTAACACTGGTGTGGTGGATATTAATATAAGCTCTCTTGCACTGTGTGTGTTAGTGCAGGAAGAATGAAACCTGCAGTGGGGTGGCACTACTGATAGGAACCTAGTTGTATGTTCTGCAGTCATTAAAATACATATGGAGTTACTGGGATTGCAAGCCTATGCAGTCAGGACTTGTGACCTCTGCAAATACAATGATGTGAACAGGATGTTTGGTTTAAGCAATATTGGTACACCATGCCAGGGTTAAAGCAAGCCAACAGTTGTTCTTTGAGTTCACAATCTGATCCTGATAGAATTTTTCTCATTTGAGAAAAACCAAAGTATGCCCGGTTGGAGAGGATGCTTAAAGATAATTTGATAATCTTTTAAGGAAAATGTGGTAATTTTTTTTTACATTTAGCAAAATCTAATAATTCTTTTTTTTAATCAAAATCTAATAACTTATATTTTAATTTTTCTACAAAGACAGCAAATAGTTTCTGTGCAAAAAAAAAAAAGATGTTATTTAACTGTTAAAAGTTATCAGGCAGATAAAAGATAAATTCTAATATGGATAAAATGAAGATCGTCAGCAAATTTAGATGATACAGTTGAAGGTTTTCAAGATGAAAAAAAAATTAAAAATCCATAAATCCAATCCAAGAAATTCTATTTAACACAAAAAATATAAAAAGTTATTTGCTTAAATGTTCTCACGTGATATCTTGAAGATAAACAATTAACAGTTTTACAGTATCAAAAAAAGGCAAAAATGTAATGTTAATACAATATTTTTTTTAAATAAAGACAATTTTATAAGAGTTTTCCCCCCTTTTGTTTATCTTTGCTAATATGCAATCAGCTAGAAAAAAAACTCGAAAATGTAGATTTATAGAATACACATTTTTTTTAGCCTTACAATAATCAACTCCAAAAACATGAATAAGAACATTCTAAAAATTTCGGATTAGAATAGCATTAACATTGAAGTTACACTTTGATATTTTTCAACCAATCAGCTAAAAACACAGAATAAGAACATTCTAGAAAATTCGACTCAGAAACTAATTAACAGAAAAATATTTAGGCTCCAAAATAAATAAGTAATTATACGAATCTGATTGGTCAAGAAATTTCTGCGCGCTTGAATTTTAGGACCCGCAACAAAACCTAACAAAATCCTATTTTTGATTCACTTTAGTTACCCTAAAAAGTATAAATAACGAAGAATTTTATTAACTAAAGCAATCCACTCCCAGAAGCAAGGACAGACAGCAGAAGGCATCGCACACAGGACACAGAGCGAAGAAACATGCGACGTTCTTTTGCCGACTATCGGGACGCGACACATTGTCACCAAAGGTCATAAAAAAACGCACGTGTGGACTTGATAAAACAAAAGGCCCATACTAACGGTCCCTCACATATATACACACATGCATACACATGTATGTAAGTTAAGTCAATTTTTTATCGTCTTTACTTCGGCCAACAATGGACACATTGATTCAATAGACTTTCCCAACATGTGCACACGCACACACGGGCGAACAAATCATATTTTTATTCAATTGGCCATAGCTATATTTTCTACATACACACACACGCACATGAAATGAAGATTGTATTTTAATTATTTTTATCCTGTTTGTTATGAGGATTAAATTGCTTCTTTCTTAATGTTTGTCGTTGACAAATTTCATTTGTTTATGTGCTTGTAAAACTTGTATTGTATTTGTGGAAACTAAACCTGAAAGTGTGGAGGGAGTATGTAATTTGATTATTTCAGTAGATTTCTCTCTAAATTATTCCCACCACAAACACAACACAAAACTTTACAATCGCGTAAAAGAAATGGAATAGAACACAACGAACATTAAACAACAAACAATTTAATATGCATATATTAAACAAACAATATGAAAACAAACAAAATATATGATGTGTAAATGGCCTTTTGGAAAATAAAGTTTGACAAAAGGAAAATAAATTTGTTTAAAGATGTGTATATGGTCATGTTATCAGAGTCCGTAAATAAGTCTTTCTTACTTACATTAAGTTTATAGTGGGTTTTATGATTGTGGCGACATCGTGTCTCGTGGATGAAAGAAAGTTTGTCGGGTTTTCCTTTTGAATATAATTCTCGGCCATTTGAAAAGAGGTCATGAACTTTAGTTGAGGAAGGAAAGGAATTGGTTGGACATAGTATCGGCTACTGGCTTAGTGGCTTGTGTTCGTCTGTGTCTTCGTTTGTGTGTAAGCTGGTGTCTTGTGTGTATGTCTTCCTAACTCTGTGTTATTTATATCCTACAAGTGGATCAAAGAATCGCCCTAAAATCTTGGCGCGTAGACATTTATTGACCAATCAGATTTGTATTTTACTATTTTATTTTCGAGCCTAAATATTTTCTGTTAGTTCACTTCCGATCCTAATTTTCTAGAATGTTCTATTCCCTGTTTTTAGCTGATTGGTTGAAAAATATAAAAATGTAATTTAAATGCTAATGCGGTTTTGATCCTAAATTTCTAGAATGTTCTTAAGTATGTTTTTATTGCTTATTTTAAGACTAGAAAAATTTGTATCCTATAAAAGTAACTCCCGTAAACTACGGAAGGTACTTAGTCGCCCACGGATTTAAATAATTTTTAATCAACCGATACAACAAATATAATGGGAATTAAACAACTGTCTTGTTAATTTCGACAGTAAAAAGAGAATTAATCTCAAACAATAATCTTTAATAAAACTTGTTAAAGATTTTCATTTCAAAATGAAACTTGGTTTCTACGAATATCAGAAGCACAAGAAAAATAAACAATATAAAAAATATGTCTATTACTTACGTATTAAAAAGCAATTATTCAACTCTAGAGTGTCACCTTTTTTTTTAAATGAACTTGCTTGTTCAAATTACAATGATGTTCAAATTACAATAAAAGTTCTTCTCAATACGTGAATAATTATGTATAAAACTTATGATAAAAGTTATGATCATAACTTTATAAATATTTGACTTTTGATTTTTCGACTTATGAAAAACCGGAGAAAAATCTAAACGTTTTCAATGTACGAGTTCAAAGTTCTTTCGGATTTTTTAGTCAAAATATTCTTTCGGATTCAAATTCCCCTCCAATTCATTAAGCAGACGATAATTTGAAACGCTGGAAATTGAAATTTTCAAACGGAACACAAACACAACATTTCATCACTTTTACAACAGCGACTCAAGCGTTCTAACTTTACAAAATATTTGAAATAAAAACGTTTGCAACAAAAAGGAACAAATAAAACAAATATTTGTCTAGGAATGAATTACAATATTGTGACGGCAAATTGACTAATATCCCTAAACGGGACTTTATTTTCGCACGTGTGAAGACGGGGCAGGTTGGCACTTGATCCCCTACAGAAATAAGTCCTGTTCAGAGTTCTTTTCTCAGGCAGATAAGAACTGGCATATTACGTGAGGGAATAATTTAGGGCCAGACTGACCACCGCTGGCAAAGGGGTCCAAAATTTCACACTATCACACACCCACCAGGCCGCTAAACTTCTTTCCCTTAGATAATAGAAGAATACGGGCCTATAGGTCTTAGTTGTAATAATATTAATGTTGTTGTAGTAGTCGGCAACTCCGGTTTCCCGTGTGATACTTTAGGAATTAATAGGACAGTTCTAAGCAAGATAATATAAGGCGAATAGAAGCTGAAAGGAAAGCATGGAATAATAACATAGACCACATGGTAAAATGAGAATACATAGGTTCTTTACTACGGTTATATATATATATATATATACGTTCAAAATGTCAAAGATATATAATAGGATAGTCCATGAATATAAATGTCTTTTCTTGGCTTTTATCCTTTTTCAAATTGAGAGAGAGAGAGTGGTAAACAAAATTTGGGTGTAAAGGAAAAATGTCCCAAAGTTACTTATCTTATTTTTTTGACGGGGTTCCACTGGAGAATTTTTCTTTTTTCACGGGCTAATAGGCTTTGTTCTGTTTTTAGTACTGGCTTGGAGGATTTTGGAGTCCTTCATGTCTCAGTTAGTCTTTTGTCTTTAGCCCGGAGTAAAAAATGGCTATCGTCCGTCTGCCACGAGCGTTGCTAAAAAAAAACTACCTTTTTTTGTATTTACTTCCGCTGAGGGGAAGGGAACCCCACTTCCGTTTGGAGTCCCCGCCAATCATTTGGCTTCATTTTCTCTTTCCCCTTCCGATGTCCGGCGACCCAAGGTCACTTAGGTGCGAACATCTGCGTGACCCACATTCTCTCCTAACGGTCACTTTTTGACTCCTAGATAATGTTAGTTCAACGGGGGGGAGTATCATTCCCACCTCCTCGTCTCCGTGAGCCATCACGTGACAATATCATTAGATAAAAAATATTTTTTTATGCTTAAGTTAGTTCAAAAGCTTTGCAGCGAGATCTGTTATATAGCAACATTTAGATCTCACCTGATTTACAATTTCACTCAACAAACATACACGTAGCTGGAGAAGGGTAGCATTCGACCGGATATTAACCAGACGGCTGCCGCCGAGACAATGAATAAAATACGTCTTTGTGCAAGAGGCTCCGCGTAGAACTTCCGGGCGAGAATGCAAAAAATTTAATTCACATTAACAAAATACCCTTTTTCAGCCAATCATAAACCTAAAAAAATTCCCAGAACCGACTTGATCCAAAGGGTAACTATTTAAGCAGCGAAAATCTTCAAAGGCGGCAGACTGGCCTACCAAGGGACGAAGGGAAGAAAACGCTCCGCCATAAGAACTCATCTTGAACTCTGACAGGTTCATGACGTACCACCCGCTGTGAACAACTGCTGACTTAGCCACAACGCCACCCTGTCCATGAATGCTACCACCTATCAAGATCATCTGATACCCTTACCACCCTTATACTACTGTAGAGAAGAGGAAAATCTCGTATTTTGTTTTAGCGCACAATTTAATTCAACACTGAATTTCACCCAATCAGGATGACTTATCCTATTCAGCCCGGACCTTCATTTCCGGCTAGCAAAACGGGTGAGCGGCCAAACGCACTCTCTTCAGCGTGAGACGGCGACCAGAACAGACGTTCGTCTGGTCGTCCCTGCTTAGCGATGCTTTTTAGCTAAACAAGCCACCCAGTGTAGACATCTCACTCTGGCTTTAACACTAGCAGCAGCAACATGGACACTCAACGAGGGAACCATCTAATTTATGGATTCTTTACAAGGAATCCCAGTTGGACATAAATTAGAAACATTCAGCATGCCTTCCACAGGCACCACTTCTTGTCACCACAAAAATTGACTCTGTCGATCCGAGCGCCACTCCGCTCTCGACACAAAACTACACGGTGACTTTGAATACTTCCCTCACACGTCCAACAACACGCTGCCATCTCAACATCCCGCTAAGCCATTTCGTCTCAAACATCCAACAAGCCTAAACACCACGAGTCTTGCAGCACCAAGAACAAACCAAATATTCAAAGCTGCAAATAAAAACTTTCGTTGTTGTGTGTGTTAAAGAATAGTTTCGTAAATCATTTCCGTTGCCTTAAAAAAATATAACTAAACAAATAACCATTTCACCCAACGCTACACTACCATACTCACCAAGTGAGTTCCTTAGCTTATAACATACATGACCGTCTACAAACTCTAGCTTCACACACACATCACGATTTACTCCTTCATTTGATAGTCGTACGCTACCAATTTGTACAGTTTCATTCTTTGCTTTATCGCATTTTTTTTTTCTTTTTAGTTTAATATAGTTGTTTAAAAACTTTCAACCTGTGTTTGTCTTTTCCTTGCTACCATACGCTAAATATAACAGATCTTTCCTCTTGTCCTTCATAGCCGGTGATAAAAACTGGCCCTTTCTCCTCTTGTATGAGAAATATCAAATGTTTTCATGCACTACTTACCTGATAACTTAGACACTCCCATTTCCCTGCCTTTGGAAATGATTGACTTTCTGGGATATTCGTCAATCATGGCCGGATCTCACTAACAAAGTCAGGAGTCCTTTTCTTATCAAAACGATCAGCTGCTGTACCTTCGTAATCACAATTAAACTCATCCAAATCTTATCGAGTCCTCTGCACTATTCTCAGATTGACATCCAAACTCTAAAATCTTCGTATTGAAGCTTCTGTGATGAATACCAAGAAGTAAAACATGCCTTTTCAAAATTTATGTAAGAGTGAATTACGTCATGGTGCTGCTTTCCTTACTGACAATACCAAAGTGTTTCTACTTTGATGCACAGTAGACCAACTTTGTAGCAAACAAAGCGTATGCACGAAATCAATAATCTAAAATGGTGACAATTTACCTATCGCACTTTGTTGATCAGTTACAATTCCTGGCTTGAACCAGACATGTTTTTAAAGGTTGAAAATAAGACCAAGGTAAGTGATATTAAAAAATTCATTTCACCGCCTGAACATATTTAGGAGTTCAGGCGCTTCCAGGTTTTCCAAGTAGCTTTCTTTTAATCGATGAAACTGTGCTTCTGAAAATTTCAACACATAACAGTATCGATTTTCTATCCAGAACAGCATCATCCCACCATTATATGAAATGAGCATGAAAAGCTGTGTAGCAATTACAGAATCACCATTCATAAAAAACGATTCAACAGCAAATGCAGTGTGCACCTGTCCTAGCTATGACCGTAACTGTTATCAACAGAAAAAAACAAAAGCTAGTATTACAATAGGGCTACTATTACCTCTTGCCTAAGCTCACTTGTATCACATATGTAACAGTTTAAACTGTGGATGGTATTTCTGACGCACGCTATGTACATCCTTTAAGTAGGTTTCATTAAAAAAACAACAAACAAATGCAGTCAGCTGGACTTTTTTTCAAGTCTGCAAATAATATCATTTATCATTAATAAAATTTGCTGTTGTGGACGTGAGTATTGCGCAATGCCCGTAACAAAATAACAATATTATTTATTGTGACTAAGCATCCGAACAAACCTGCCAAAATAAAAAGTTGCTGCCTATATATAGATATATAAATATCCGTTTTAAAACATCTATTTATCAACATAGACAATTGCAATTTAATTGTTCATTTAATTATATATAGTGTTGGAATTTTGTAAATTCGGCAGTGAATAACTGCTCGAATGCCATTGGCTTATTTTGAAGTTGAACAGTTACTGGCCGCCCTCGCAGGTATATGAGCAGGAGACTGGGACAGCCTCACTCTCTTTCCACTTTTTGCACGCTTTCGCTTCCTCTTCAAAGTGCGATAGGTAAATTGTCACCATTTTAGATTATTGATTTCGTGCATACGCTTTTGCCTTTGGGCAGTTTAGGCCTTAGCCAGGAGCTGCTAGAATCCCCTTTTAGGCCATTTTAATAGGGGAGTTTTCGACCACTCGGCGGACGCAAAATAAGTTGTCTTGCCGGTTCATTATTTTAGTTATGCCACCTGAATACCTTAAAAAGTAAAAGAAAAGTTTTTAAAAGTCGTAGAGAAAACCGAATGTAAAAAAATTAAAAGGGATTAAAATTGCAATATAAAGGAATTTTAGGAGAATAAAATTGCAATGTAAAAGAATATACAGTAAAATTTAATTTGTAGGAATTTTTGAGAGAGAGAGAATAAAATTGATATGAAGAAAATGACACGAACGCAAAATTTAGTATTTAACTGGGTAATGTTTTTAGGGGGCGTTTGTGTGTAATATAAAACAATAAGTTCAAACAGTAAGTTCCACGGCTTTCTGGTTTGGATACTGATTCGAAAAGATAACACAGACAATTAAGGTTTTAAAAAGGAATTTTATATAAAGAAACAAGAAAGAAAGGGATAGAAAAGATAAAGTGTTGCAAATTTCAGTGCAATTTGCGGAACTTATCTGAGAGAAAGTCCGAGAAACAAAGTTCTTTAAATTTGAGTATTTTTCTTTTCTTTTTAGTTTTGTCGAAATGTTTCAGTGTTCATTTGATTTATTGTCTTCTTTAAAGTTCTTTTCAGCAGAATTCTCGGTTGAATTTTCTTTCAGTTGTTTAACTCGGTAGAATTTCAGTAGTCGACTTTCGTTTAATTTTACTTTTATTTCTTGGGAAGCTTTGTAGGGTTTCGACTGAAGGTCAAGGGTAAAGGGCTAAGCTGTGTTGCTGTTTGATATCTGATTCCATTATTAGGTTATTTTATTTTACCCCACGTTGGCTAGTCGGTGTAACGACTTGCCCAAGAAAGGCCCCAAAAGAATTGTACAAAAGAAGACAGTAACCAATAGGAGACGAAGACGTTTCTTTTATATTTTCCTTTATTTCCTGGGTTCAACAACCATTCCATGGGTGAGGGAGTTTTCCCTGAATACAATTGAAATGGTTGAATCCGCCAGTTAAGGTGTCAAAAATACGTTAATCGTTTCTTGCATATGCTTGTCCTCATTTGGTATTTAAAGGTTCCAAAAGAGTTAGTTTCTCTTGGAAGTTTGTCAAAGTCCAGTTGTTTTAGTTCGTAGTTCCATTTCGTAGTCTTTTATATACCGGCATACTGTTAACCGAGAGAGAGATGCTACTGGGTGAAAGGGACTAACCAACGCCAAGTCCAAAGACGTATGGCGTGGCGCCCTGACACCAGTCGGCGATGATGATATCAATTCGCCGGTCACTGCCTGAAAGAGAAAAAGCCTGTTCCCCCCGGTCGGGAGGTATCTTTTTTTCTTTACACATGCGTCATCCCTTTTTCTTGTCAGGGACCTCTGGGAGTTTCAGCAAATTTAATAGTTTTCTTTTTTTTTAATTCAATTTTGTTTTATTTATCTATTTATTCGTTCCCTACAGCTTCTTGCCCTTTTAAAATATTTATCGGCTGTTTAAGAAGCGAGTGACGAAACCTTTCTGCAGGCTATTTTTTCGTGCCTTTATAGTTGGTCCCTAAATTTGTACTTTCGTTTGATTTTGGTTTTATTTCTAAGGAAGCGTCTTGTCTTTACAGTTTGAAATATTTATCGGCTATTCAAGAAGCAAGTGACGAAACCCTTCTCCTGGCTAATTTCTCGTGCTTTTACAGTTGGTCCTCGAATTCGTACTTTCGTTTAGTTTTAGTTTTTTTCTTGGGAAGCTTCTTGTTTGTTTGAAATATTTATCGGCTATTCAAGAAGCAAGGGACGAAACCCATATGCTGGGAATTTTTTCCTGCTTTCATTTTGGTCCCCGAATTCGTACTGAGGGTCCCAATAGTAGTTCTCGACAAATAGCGGCCGTTAGCTTTTTGGTGCAGTATTGTCTGGGGTTACTTCACCATTTTCCACTCTGGCCAAATCAAGTGCCGCACGTGGTCGGCTTGATCTTTTCTTAGAAATAAATTCTTATAAATGAGTTTTATCTCCAACCAGAAAAGTAACGAACGTACAGGTATCACGTGCTTACTCTGAGAGAGAGAGAGAGAGAGAGAGAGAGAGAGAGCATCTTTTGACGTTGTTAAACTGAAGAATTCAAAAGGAAATCCATTGAGAAGATTTGAAAACCTGTTTAGGCCCGTCTACCAAAGTATTTAAGCAAGTCTGCAGAAAGAAGGAATTATTCAGCTGAAAACTCAGTGTTTACCCGACGAATCAGTGCACTTTCTGTTGGCAGAAGAGGCCCAAAAAGAAAAAAAGATCATTTGAAAAAGAAAGGTAAAAGAAACTTTCAAATTATAATACCCAGTGAATGTATTTAATTTTAAGAAATTATAAAACTACTTTTAACAAGTTGACGTTTCAACGAAGAGTAAGTCATGGTAAAATTCCAGTTGCTTTTCCGTATTTTTCCTTAAATCTATATTCTTTGAATCTTTCCATAGCACATTTCTTATATTTTGTTTTGTCTTCCAAAAGAGTTGAGTCCATAAATCAACCCGCATATGGAAACATATGCAATTTGCTGGTGTTAACTTTTATGTGTAATGGTTTATTTCTCGAGAAATAATTTACTTTTTATGGAAAACTGTTGTGTTGTTGTGAGAAACATAGTCATCATTTTTTCTACTAGTTGATATTAGTACAAGCGTAGTTAACACTTTAAACATACTTTTAGAACACATGGAAATAAAGGGAAAATTGTATACGAAAAAAGGACTAACATATGTAAACCCTTTTTTTAACCTTGCGTGTGTTGGCCTTATCAATTATTTTCCTATATATATATTGTAAATATAAAAAAAATAACTATTTAGCTTAAGCAGCAAACCAATTATAAAACTGAAATTAATTCAACAAAAACATTTCGGTAATCAACGAAGAAAACTTTTTCTTATAAATTGATTTCAGCATTTCCTTTCAGGATCTTAAGACTCACGGATTTGTATGGCTTTTTAAATTTTGAAAACGCCATTATTATTATTAAAGTCGTACTTATGTGTGGCGTTCGTTTACATTTTATTTCTTTGAAATATATTTGGCGAAGTAATTTTAGTCAATAAATTCTAATTCTATTTTAATACAGTTCATATTGTGACGTGGTATGCTACAGAGAGAGAGAGAGTGAAGGGGAGGTCAATACCCTTACCCCTCTTTATTTGAATCAACAGGCATTAAGAAAAAAACGTTAGAGTGAAAAGGCAAGCTATCTGCACCCAACTCCCTTTGGTCAGTTGAATGAAAGAAGTCAAGGTCAATCCAGTGGCGTGACTCAGCGAGGTGGTGGGAGAGGAAAATCGGATGATTGGTCCACAGGCTCTTCGCGCCAAAAAAAGGCCATCACGCGTTAGAGAAATTTGAAGGAGGATCTTCAGTTTGGGCAAAGCCAGCATTAGAACCAGATCGCTGAGGTCAACCAGCTCCGGGAATAGGAGAGGAAAAAGAAATCAGAAAGTTGAAAACCCGTCAAAGATAAGTACAGCTCAAACCGTTTTCCTTCTACAATTCTTAAGTACTGAAAAGTTGTATGCATTTAAAAAAGAGAGAAACTGTAAAGATTCTGTTTCATCAATAGTTAAATTTATTGAATGAATATTGCAACACACCTCAGCCCGGCGGCTTAGACACTTTTACTCAAGTAAGACAAAAAGAAAGAAAGAAAAAAGAGAAAGAAGAAAAAGGACTGTTGAGAGACATTTTTGTTTGATGTTTTCCTGTTGGCTTAATATTGCCGGTATTTTAAAAAGAAAAGAGAAAAGAAAAAGGAACTGTTTCTTAAATCTCATCATTATTTGTTTAATCATCGCCTATTAAAATTTTGTTGTATTTTAAATGCACTCTTGTGTTGAAATCTTTTGGTTGTGTTCTTTCCTCTATCGATATGTCTTCTTTTGCATGTCTCTTGTCTCAGCCTCGTACCGCTAACATTAATTCTCGCTAAACGTCTTATTGCTTCCTTAAACATTACAAGAGCATTTTGGAAATATGCCTACTGTTAATATTTTCTAACCAAAAAGTTCGTTCTTCCGTGATCGGAGTGGGTAGGAAGACAAAGGATTTGGTTGTGTATGTGAAAGTGAATTGTTACTCCCTTTCCAACGTCTGAGGTCAGTCTAGCCCCGAATTGACCTCCACATTATTTGTCTGTTTATCATACGCCCGAAAAAGGAGTCTTTACCGGGATTTATTTCGTAGAGTATCAAGTGCCAGACTGGCCTCGGCGATACACATTCTACGTAACAGCCTTCTACGGAGGACAATGACCGAGATGTCGATCTCTTCAGGTTAGAGTAGAATTCAACGTCACAATATATTCTAAAACTAGTTTAAGAAAAGTTTTGTTGATTGGGATATGTCGATGGCGAGACTCTCTCTCTCTCTCTCTCTCTCTCTCTCTCTCTCTCTCTCTCTCTCTCTCTCACACACACACACACACACACACACTTATATATATATATATAGACAGACGGACTGATGTAGCACTATGGGGGCAGGCCGCCAAAGCAGACGAGTCTGTTTTGGCGCGAAACCAGACAAAGGATTCTTGGACATGAAATCTCGCCGTATCCGGAAGTGGTAAGGGGACCCGAGAATGAGAGTTGACGACGCGACCCAGAGAGAGGCAAGCAGCAGAGGCAGTTAGAAGTTGGTAGTTGGACAGGAGCAGAGGCAGTTGGCGTGGATCCACGGAGGGGCAGTCAACACCAGACACCGAGCAGAGAGGCGAGGAGACAAGATAGGGTCCAGTGAAGAAGAGTCTCAAGATGTCTGATCCCAGTAGCATTGTGGAATTTTCGCTAGTAACCCACGCTAGCGATAGTCCATATATCTACTATCAGGAATGCACATGCATATAATGTTGCAATACCTCCCTCTGCTCTTGGTAACCCCAAGTTTGTTCGTGTTTGTTCGTTTGTCTTTCTATTTTCTCCTGTCTCCCTCGATCGTATTCATGTGTGGTGGCAAGAAATGTGCGTTATCCCCTCAGCCACTAGTTGATCACCGGCCGGCTAAGAAGTGAAATGGTTAGAAGACTGAGATAATGTGGGGGGTGAGGGGGTAACGTTTCACACTGACAGACAGACAGAGACAGAGAAAGAAAGAGATGTAGCATTTTATATACGTGGACTCGTCCTCTAATACTTTTTTTAGTAATTTTACTGCAGTTTGCAAAGAAAGTTTTTAAGTGCGAAAAATTCTATTCTAAAATACTATATTAGTTTTTACAATCAAATTCAAGTAAGTTATTTCCCCTGATCAAGGTAATTCTTCACTTCAAATAAGAGTTTGCTTTTTATAATCATGGCGCTTCATACTGATATTTATAGTTATTTTAAAATTCTAGTCGGCGAGACAATCAAGACATTACGTGGATTTTATCCAAATCTAATTTTTTTAAATTCCCTGTCAACCACACGAGTAAGGGGATAAGATTTGATCTTAATTCTTGAGATAAAATTTTGAATTACTAAATGATTCCTTAAAAACAAAATAACTGTTTTCCATCTTCATAGAATTTATCTTCATGTGTGAATTTATCAACTTTTCAACTTATGAAAGTATTAAGTCTGCTACACAGGATATTTTCTTCTTGTTCACCTTTTTTTATACTGAAATCAAAGAGAAATTCAATGAATTTGATTGACAAATCCATTATAAATGTTGTTCTCTATCAAGTACTGTTGCGGCTGAATCTACTTATGAAACTAGTGTAACCGACGACAATTCCAACTTTTAAAATTTGTTAGTAAATAACGTAATTAATTTACCTTGCACATTCAGATAAAAGGATAAATTTCATAGGGTACTATTTGCAATATTCGCTTGTACATTTATCAAGTTATGTTTGATTTATTTAAGGTTACCAACGGGAAACATTAAACTCAACATTCCCAATTTATAAAATTTATGTGAGAAATAATGGAATCGTAAAAGCATTGAAACATCGACTAAAATCTTCAAAAAATATTGAATAAAACTTCAAAAAACATCGGCTAAAATCTTCAAAAACATTAACTTAAAACTTCAAAACACATTGACTAAAAACTTCAAAAAACTGTTTTTAAAAACATTTTGAAGATTTTGGTTCACTTCAGAATTTAATCATTTTGCTTGTGCAATTTTGAAGAGGAAAAGAAAATGTTGAAATTAATATTCTTTCCAATTCTTTTCCTTTTTTAATGATGATATGATTTTCTTTTCGGATTTTAATCTGTTGGAATTAAATAAGAAATTAAAAAAAAAACTATTACCTGAGAAAGTAAAATGAATATATACAAAAATAAAAATTTCCCGGTAGGCCTCTGATAGGAAGTGCAATCTGCACATACCTGAAAAGATGGGCTTCCTGACGTCAGAGAGAAACTCTCTCTCTCTCTCTCTCTCTCTCTCTCTCTCTCTCTCTCTCTCTCTCTCTCTCTCTCTCTCTCTCTCTCTCTCAGGAGCCTTTACCACCTCGACTGAGACGGACACACCTTTTTCTCTCGACATCTTGTCGGAGCCCATGTTTGCTAATGCCAGAGGCTTTAGCAGTACGTTGTACCTCCTGATCCTAGTTACTGCAGTTAAACATACCGACAAAAGACAGACACACATGGCAGACCCTCAAATTCACATTTTACCAAAAATGATTCCATGACATTCCTCAAACGTCTCGACCGGGAAGCATAGCTATTTCAACTGGTTCAGGGAAACGTTTTCACCACAAAATAGTCTTAAATTCCGAAAACAAAAACTGAGTTCAAGGATATCCTCGTCTTTTTCGTTTTCATCCTTAATTCCTAGGTAGCTTCAACAACAAGAAAAAAGATAAAAAGTAATGGGGATAAGAATGAAGGAGTCAGTTACAAACTTCAGAATTTCCCAACAATATATACTACCACCAAAACCAACATCTTATACGCCATAAATCAATATGTTCTTTTTTTAATTTACACTACTTAGCATATCAGACATTTGCTATCAAACTTTTAAACTATTAGGCTATATATATACTTTTAAAATTTATTACGTTACTAGCATTCATTTTCATCATTTTTGAGGGGATTATTTACTTATGGATCATCTCAATATCAGTACCTGGGAAAATCCCATAATTATCTTTGAAAGAATAAGATATAAAAAAAATTATGATAGTAAAAAATATCAAAATGAAAAAAAACGATTCGTTAAGTGATAATTATTTTAACATGCAGCTTCGATTTGACAAAAGGTTAATGGTACAACAAATACTAAATATCATGTTATTATTACAAGGGAATTTCTAATTACTCTGTAATGAGACAGTGTCGCACTATTAATAAATAGATGAAAACAATTTGGAAAATCAAATATGCATTGTGCATGTTTTGCTATAAAAGCATAACTTGTTGAGAAATTAATTTCTTATCTAAAAAACAAAAATCAATACATGACAAGGGAGAGAGAAGCAGCCCACTTTTTCCTTTTTTTAATATACACCGTTTTCATTAAATTTGGTATCTAATTTATTCAAATTATTTTCTTTGTTTTTTTGTTGTTGTTGTTTTTTTTGGGGGGGGTTTACTATAGAGCCAACCTGAAGTTATTAAGAAAATCACATAAACCTCGATAAATCAAATTTGATAGGGAAGAAATTGTCACATTTTAAACAATCAATTTCGATGTTAAAATAAAACCCGAGTTCAAATATTAAATAGTGTCATTTTTTTATCGAAGTTATTGAAGCTATTCTAAAACAAATGCCGTCTGAAGTTATTAGACAAAATGATATAATCACATTTTGAATAAAAGAGTAATAAAATCATCAAAAATCGATTAACATTGATAAAAGAGCAAATAACAAACACATATGATAAGTCTTCGAATCTTTCACATTTCAATATAATGACCCTTTTTTTCAATAACAGCTAGTAATCTATCATCCTTTGATTTTGTTATGTTTTTTTTTTACTTCAGTAGTTTCAATTTCCGATATTGTCGTTATAATTGCTTCTCAGAGATCTGCTTTACTGTTATGCTGTTTTCCATAAAATTTCATTTTCATTTGTGAATTTATTACACTGGACCAAAGATTATCGATTGGATTCAGATCAGGACTTGATGATGGCCATTTCATTACTTTCTCTACTGTAAATCTTTTTATGCTCGTAGAATTCATGGGTAAGCTTAACTATTTGAGAAGTATTTTTCCTGCATAAAAACTCACTTCACTTTGAAACTGCAAGACTGGGATTTGAACTATGCAAAGAATGTTTTGTTCATAAAATCGCAATTGTTAGCACTGTTTAGTTTAACTTCTTCATCAAATTTGAATGGTCCAAAAATGGTTTGGTCAACAATTTTAGTCCATATCTCCACACTACCGCTTCTTTGTTGCATTCGTTTAGCTACAGGCACGTCTGAATTGGATAAAATCCATCCTTTGGCCCCTCCATCAGGTCCATCAAATGTTACTCAAGATTCGCCCGTGAAAATTAATTGAAAAAAGTAAATTTTGATGCATTTGTTGGCTCAATTTCGACGTTTAAAATATTTGATTTGCTGAGAGGAGGTTTCTTCAGAGATTTTTACAGATCCCAATTCACAAAATATTCTACAATTTTGACCTTCTTGACTCCCACAATTTCAGCTTGGTCAGAAGTTGTTGTCTCGCTATACCTCAGTTTATATTCATCTCAAGGAAGTAAGTTCTGAAAGCTGTTTTTTTTCCTTCGAGTTCTCAAATAGTTATATTTTCAACAGCCTCCTTTATCGTTCAATGATCTCTGAAAAGCTCCTCTGCCATTTCAAAAGTGGATATTTCCTCACTTAATAACTTTGTTAGTTTCTGTTTTTTTCAACAGTTGTTAGAGCCTTCCATTTACTCATGTTTTAATATATTTTATGGACAAAAAGAAAAAGAATCTATTAAATTTCAGAGGTCTTAAGCTAATACTAATTTAATCAGTATACTAACTTTTGACAGTCAATTTTCGTAAATATCTCAAAAACTAATCATTAAAAATGTCGTAAAATTTCGTAAAATATTTTACTTAGAGTGGCAATAGACGAGTTTGAATTTGACAAATATTAGTTCAGAACTTTTTAGTTATTAAGATTTATCTTATTTGCCCAATAACTTCAGACAGGTTATATATATATATATATATATATATATATATATTAGACAAAAATGGAAATGAATCCAGAGGGGTGTGAATATAAAATACGAAAAAATATTCAAAGAATGTATTTTTATATATGAAATTTGACAACGTTACAGTTTTTTAAAATCATCTTCGGGACAATGTAATTGATGCTATATCTTTCAGCTCATGAATATATATATATATATATATATATATATATATATATATGTGTGTGTGTGTGTGTGTGTGTGTGTGTGTGTGTGTGTGTGTGTGTGTGTGTGTGTGTGTGTATTTTAATTGATACTGCCAGTCAAAATAAGTACATTTTAACTATTCTATCATGATCATGATCATCAAATCACACAGCTGGCACGAATTTCTCTGATGCTCTCTCACCAACCGTCCCTATCATCCATCGCTCCCGGCAAGTCTTCTAGTCTACATCCTGTGTCCATATAGAGCTGTTATAGTGTATGTTCTTCTTGGTCGTCCAACACTAGCACATCTATCTGAAGGAGTCCATAGGAGAACGTCACTGATTTCATTCTTGCTTCTCTAGCAGTGTCCCGCATACCTTGTTCGTCTTATTTGGGTGGTTTTATTGATAGGAGGTAGGTGGCCGTACGGCTGCTGTTTTGTGGGATATTGCTTCTAGGATTTGTTAAATACATCTCTTAACATTCTTGTGCAGTTCTTGTCTTGCTTTTTTCTCTATACGCTTAGTCAGCATCCATATGGTGTGCATTGATAAAGTAGAATTGACACAACAACTGTTGCTTGGAAGCAATCAGGTTTTATTTCATTGGATAGGTTAGAATACCATATGATTGATAAACTACCACTAGCAGTCCATGTCTTCACTAGTTGCATATTGATGTCACTTTCAGTAGACGAGACACAGCTACCAAAGTACACAAATTTGTCCCCAAATTTCAGAGAACTGCCATTTAAAGTGAAGATGTCTCCTTTTTGATTAAAACAGATGTATTCTATTTTGTCTGCATTTATGTAGAGACCAATACTATCTGCTGCCTGCTTCAGACTATGAAGCAAGGATTCAGTTTGAGTAGGTGCATTTGTAAGAAGTGTAATATCATTTGCATAATTGGTGTCCTTAATAACTTCTGGGTATCATCTGCTTCTTGTCTTTTTTAGTGTAAAGCCATTTTATTTCATTAGATCTATCGATGTTTGAAGTACATGGTCTAGGCAGATTATGAATAGATATAAGACTAATGATACATTAGCCCCATATCTTGCAGAAAACCAGCAGCAATGTCAAAGAAGTCTGTGTCTCCATCTGGTGAGAGAACCTTGACTTTTGTGTTACTATAGAGCATCATTTTGGCTGTGACAATTTATTTAGTGAGACCATACACAAGAAGTATTTGTTCCATCTTCCCTCAGTGTATAGAATCAAATACTTTGGAGAAAGGCTTTTTTGGTCCCAAGGTTTTTTGCATGAACTTCTATGATTTGACCCATTGACAGAATATGTGACGTTGTGGATTGGTTTCTCTGAAAACCATTTTGATCCTTTCTAAGAATTTTCTCAGTTTCTGGTTTGATGTGATTGAGAACCAGAGCATAATAAACCTCAGCCACTATGGGTTATGCGTCTGTAATTTTTGAGGATTCCGTGGTCACTTTTTAGGGGAAAGGGAGGATGCAGCCTTTTGTCCACCTCTCTATTATGTTTTGGTTATATACAGCATTGCAGAATCGAAGCAGTATAATCATTCCGTATTAACAGCTAATTTATAAAACAATGCACAAATACTTTATTATTTAACATTTATTCATCAAAACGTTTTATAATTTATTGCTTATCGTAAAGTTCAGCTGTATTATAAATTTTAGATATTATTTTGGATGAATATTCTTACAACAAGATAAAAATATTAAGTTTAACTCTGCAGAATTGGCTCATTTGAAGAACAGAAGGGTAAAAGCATGAACCATAGATTCAATCAGGAGTAGGGAACCTTTTCATGTTTAAAGGTCACATTGAAATTTATTTTCTACAACTAAGACCAATAATTTTTGAATGTTTAATACAAAATCTGATGTTTCAACTTACAGAGAATAATTCTGATTTAATTAATATGTACAACTTGAAAGAAATTTTTTAAAAACTTTACTAATCTTGCCTTTTTTAGATTTTTTTTTTGTTGTTGTTGTTGGAAAATATTAAGCTATCAAGTTCTTATGTAGAGATATGCAATTTTAACTGGTATTTTAATAAGGCAATGAAAGACTGTACTTAGTAGTATTTAGACTGGGCTTAGAAAGTAGTATTTAGCTTTAAGGTCACATTTTGTAAACTTATTCATGATAAAGAAACTTCTTAAGTATTACACCAAATATCATTATACAATATTAATAATTACAAAATTCAAGAACATATAAAAAATATCACAAATAAATATTCCCTAAAAACCTGCGATAACTTCATATCTATATTGCAGAGAATACAGATCTTGACAACTAGATCTTTCTCTATTTCCTTCTAAATTTCCAATATCAGAGTAGGCATATATGATGACATCAGCATTCATGGAGGTCAATTGTTGGCGCACAGACATAAGCCAGACCAAAAAATTGATTAGAGATGGGATGGGTGAATAACTCATTGCTGATATTGTGGGAGAGCCAATTCTATTTCACCTCCAAATTGAGTGTGTTGCTAAGGAGTGTGATTTTCAGTGGACTCAGAGTGATGGTGAAAGGGATGTTAAAATAATTCATCCAGCAGTAATCATTGAGACATGTTATGAATTACCAAATTTTAATGATCTGCTTTTTAGTGTAAGCAAAAAGTATGATTTTATTCATAGAATGAAAGATGGATTTGTGCCTTTCTCAAAATATGAAATAGACAGAAACCAGAATGTTATCTAGAATTTGTAAATTTCATTTTCTGAATCAACCCTATCATTACTCACACATCCAATATCAACACCACAGTTAATTAGGAAATAACAGATTTAAAGTGGTTGTGTTTTTGAACTCACTACCTGTTTTACAGGACAGAGTCTGGGGAATAAAAGTGTTAGTGTGGCTAAGAACTTGGGGAGAGAGTAATCAATTGAAAGCAAGCAGACTAAGTGAAAAAGGTAAGAGTTCTAGTCTGATAAGGGAATTTTAATTGCTTAATATGATTGGGATAAAGAAAATGCAAGGGAACTAAAAAAAAACAAGTTAGAAATGATTTTGGAAGTAGACAGGCCATCTGGGATGTTTACGAAAGTTGTAAGAGAGAGAACATGTTTGAATAATAAAGTGTCTGGGACAGAGAATCTGATAGGAGAATCTGAATTGCTTGATACCAAAGAAAAGTAAATAGCAAGAAATTAAAATTTAAAAAATGACCATACAGACAGGAGAGGCTACATGGGCTGTTTCTGAGATTATCAAAAAAAGACAAAATTGGTTGCATTAGAAGAGTCTGGGTAGTCAACCTGATAAGAAAAATTTGGTTGTTTGATAAATTTGGACACTTTCCTTTGCCTACACATTTTGAAAATCAGATTCATCACAAAAAGACAGTGTGCCCACCCAAGAATGAGGGACAAGTTGAATATAAAGAAAGCAGGAGGATTAATGGAGTTATAAATCCTGCTGATACCAGGTATAAATGAGAGATACAAATTAAAGTAGGTTGGATTTGAGAGAGTTGAACAATTTTTGAAATTTTGAAAAGTAATTTTAAAGAAAATTGGGACAATGAGAAATTGACATTAAAGATGAGTAAATACCATAACCAGCCAACCGCCATTCTGATTGGATACTGGACTCAATATAAGCTGGAGTTTTTAACATCTCAGATAAAGTTAGAAGATAGGGTCCTAGAAGAGTTGGAAGAGAATTGATCAGCTCTCTCTCTCCTGAACTGTGACCTTATGCCAAACTTCGAATATTAAAGACTTGACTTACTACTAGATCATTTACAACGATCTTGCATATTTCAGTGTCACTCGACTAGGACTGAAAGGGAGTGTTAAAATCACTGTATACAATAAAAAATATAAACAAAATGTTTAGTTACATTTCTAATCCATGTGGAATTTATTGTGTTCGCTTTTGTTTGTTTGTTGGATGGATTTTTTTGTCTGTTTTGTTTTGTGTGCAAGAATTATTTTGATGTAACTGCGGATTGTCAATCTGTTTATTACTTCTGTGACTTTATCAAGTGACCTTCTCACTTTCTGTGATCAAAATACAATGTAGGCAGAGGAGTGGATGGTTATGAAAAACACAGACACAGTCAAATCAAGTGGAACAGTGCCTAACAACATAATACCAGTGGTGGCCCCTCATCAAAGGCTTTCAGTGACTGCTTATAATGACCTGTGTCAACCCCAGTCATTTGCATTTGTTAGTAAGGTTTACCTGGTTCAACAAAAGTTGAATCCAAAAAAGAAAAGAAAACAATTCCTAAGATGGATACTGGATGTGACAAGTATAGAAAAAAGAATTTACATATCTCCATGGATCAAAGACTTCCAATTTACATTTTCTAGTTATTCCAGAAAGACACAGACAAAGAGAGTACAGAAGCTAAAAAACTAAAGATAAAAACAATGAACTGCTTTATATGAATGTATAATATTAACAAGTTATATTCATAAAGGGATTTTTATGGATTTTTCAATGAAGTTCATATTACATTAGAATTTTATACCAATATAAATTGAGGATTACAATTATAAATTAACAGAAAAATCAAGACAAACACTCACAAAATGCAAACTTTCGTTTAATTTCAGGTTTAGAAATTATTGCAATTATAATGTATATCTACTGACAAACGTTGCTCATTACAATTAAATTCTACAATCAAATTAGTTATTATTGAGTATTATCTATTATTGAACTTTACAGTATTGAATCTGTAACTAAAATATACATAGCAGTCCAAAAATAGATATAAATAGCAGTCCAAAAATAAATATATATAGCAGTCTGAAGATAAATATTCCCTTTATATACATTAATGTAATTTTATTTTTGGTTACAGAAGTGCTACATTTTTTTCTTGATTAAAAAGTTTCAATGCTGTGGAGTTTGATGATGAATAATACCAAATAATGTTTTGTTTGTATAATGCTCCAATAGATATTATAAAATCCTGGATTATTCTCCCTCCAGCTATGGGTAAATAGTAGGACAGACTAGGTTCTTCAGCCTTGATGAGGCAACTAGTCTAGGAGAAGGAAAACTCTGAATTCAAACCTGTTAAACTTCGCTTAAAAATTGACCTTGTGTCATATCCTGCCTGAGCGGAGAAGTTGGGTAAATAGGATAAAATCCTGGATTTAAAAAGAAAATTTTTAAACAAAAATTGTAAGGAGTCTACTTATTTATGTGCAATATTGGAAATAAATCACAAATGTTTTACGTAGAAGTAATTATAGTTACATATGTGTGTGTGTGTGTGGGTGTGTGTATATTTGATACACACACACAAACACACACACACACACACACACACACATATATATATATATATATATATATATATATAGTATTCACCAACACTTAAAACACTTGATAATTATTTTAAAATTTTGATTAGATTAAAACTTGATTATTTTTTCGTTTAATCTTTTCACATTTTCTCTTATTTAAAGAAGCAAGAAAATCAGTTTCCTTTACTGAAATTAAAATGTGAAGAAGTGATTGTTTTCAACCAAATTATTATAAAGTTCTTTTTTAAGCAGAACCCTCTTTTCAATTATATAAATGAAATCTCAAATTTTTCAAAAAATATTTAAAGCTGCTTTTTGCAATTTTGTGGCATCAGAATTTTTTTAAATTTCCAAAACATCATTTCTGTAGGATAAATTTGTTTTCATGATATTATTTTTTTGAAGCTTTTATCTCAATTTGGAGGTGTTTTTTTTATGTCTATCCTTTCTATTTTGGCAGTAGGTATTCCAAATTGTATGCAAGTACAATTAAGCAATCCTCTTGTCTTCATGATATCTATTTTAGATTGTTTCTTCTTTCTTATTAACTATCTATCTATTCATATCCTCTCTTTCTCTCTCTAGATATAGATATAGATATTGATAAGAATATTGAAATAGATATAGAAAAGCTGCTGTATCCTTCTGTTTGTCAGGGCCCAGGTTGGGTCCAAATAAAATTGTGTAACCAAAACAATCACTTCTTCCTGTCTCAAACGTTTGAGAAGATATATAACTTGACAAAAGTTGCAGCATTTTTCCAATTTGCATTTTTCTTTCAAATTGCTTATGAAAAAAGGGAAAATAAGTCAGGTTATTGGAAAGACTGAAATGAATAACTGTTTTATAATTGACTTTTAATCATTTTTTTAATAACTTCTTATTTTGTTTTAATAAGCAATTGTGTTGTTGATAGTTTTCTAATTGTTCTCAGCTTGTATATTGCTGCTATCAGTGTCAACCTTTTCACACACCAACAATGTCAGCCACATTGTAAATCAAACCAGCAAACTAAAGATTTAACGTAATTTTCTCAAATTGAGATAAATATATATTGCTACAAAATTTCCAAAACTCCAGCCTTTTTCGAACATCTTTCTGAAAATTTCAAACTAAATCCTCAACTCAGTTCTTACATCAGGAAGTATGTGGTGCCTTCAATAAGTTTCCTGACTTTTTTTGTACAGGCATTTAGAATTGTCATAGACTCTTGAAAATTCACTATGTTATTGCTATACATCTTATGAGATAACAGACCAATTCTTATGATTTCAGCTTCAAATGAATAGCTACAGCAGCAATTGGAATACACCCTACTAAAGCCTGATTGTCACAGCTGGTGAATTTCAAAAATGCAATCTGACACTTTAGAAGAACGATATGCAATAAAATTCTGTTTTAAACTTGGAAAAAATGTCACAGAAACGTATGGCATGCTTCAGAATGCTTTTTGACCATCTTGCATGAATCAAGCATTAGTTTTTGAGTGGCATAAGAAATTCAAGGAAGGCAGGGAGTCTGTAAGGGATGATGAGCAGTGTGGGAGGAGTAAAGAAGTCAATACACCAGAGATGATTGGCCAAACGGTTAGGCTGAGGCTTAGGGTTACTATGTTGAGGTTTTAAGGGAGTTCAGGAAGAGATTCCGTCGGAAGAGGCCAGCATTCTTCAAATCGGGTCAGTGGCATTTCCAGCAGGACAATGCACCAGTCCACAACTCCATCCTTATCACAGACTATTTGACCAAGATGGGCATCAAGACAGTTCCTAAGCCTCCCTATAGTCCACACTTTGCTCCCTGTGACTTTTGGTTATTCCCTAAGCTCAGAGGCTATCATTATGAGACAATTGAGGAGATGGAAGAGGCTGTGACGAAGGTCATTGACACGCCCACACAAGAGGGCATCCATGGGGCCTTCCAAAAGTTGTTGGAATGGTACGACAAGTGCATTGCAGCTGGAGGAGATTACTTCGAAGGGGACTAGAGTTTCATGTGTGTGCTATGAATAAAAATGTCCATACGAAAAAAGTCTGGAAACTTATTTAATGATCCTCATACAAAAAAGTCATATTCACTGATTCAGTGGAAGAGACAGAGCAGTGACCACACAAGAAAGAATTAACTAGGCTGGGTCAATTACTTTCTAAGCATGGACAGTAGAAAGAGAACAATTTACCTCAGGCCAAATTATACTTGATGCCACCTTGCTTAACACTTAGCTTTATAAGATAAGGATCAAGGGTAGTGGAGCAATCCAAGGAATGGAGTTGCACCCACTCCTACACCTCAGTGTTGTAGCTATTGAAAAGGGAGCCTTCAGGTCACTATCGTCTAAGGTCACCAACTTTACTTACTGAATAAAAAAGTTCATTTCAAAATTTCCCAAAGGTGATTATGAAAGAAACTTGAAGAATGCTGTGGATAAAGCATTGTTACTGTTGCATTGTCATCTGCTGATTCATGCAGAAATACACATATATATATTGGATACATACCGACGCAATGATAACAGACGCAAGAATAAAGGACGCAAAAGGAAGACACAGGAAGAAACGACGCAGGATAAAGACGCAGGAAGACTTCTTTTCAAATATATTTACCTCTCCCTTTATTGCAAGGGTTTGAAAGGGTTGTTTAAGGGTTTGCATGTGAGAGGATGCTGGAGACCGAACGTAATCTTCATATTTTGACCCCACTGTTATGACCGTCACGTTGTGTCTTTCTTGTTCTCTTAGATGCTCAACCAGAGGTCTTGGGGTCCACTCCATCGGGGCTTTTCCGAGGGCCCCCTCGGTCGGGTGTGGCCTTCCCTACCACATCTGGTCTCTACTGTCTGGAAGTCTGCTGGCAACTGCATCGGGGGTTTCCGAGGTCCCCCTCGGTCGGGTGTGGCCTTCCCTACCACATCTGGTCTCTAACTCTCTGGAAGTCTGCTGGCAACTGCATCGGGGGTTTCCGAGGTCCCCCTCGGTCGGGTGTGGCCTTCCCTACAGCATCTCGTCTCTAACCCTCTGGGAGTCTGCTGGCAACTGCTCTGGGACCCAAACTCAACTGAGTTAAATAATAACTCAACACCCACACGATCGCCTACTGGATCTTTGAAATCGAATGTTTAATCGTCATCAAGCGGAAATAACTGTCATGCAGTTCAGAAGTTACTCTCTTCCGGTGCATGACTGTAATGGCACAATAGGACCTTCACCTTGTCCCATATCATAAGCCTTAATCCCCCCACACGATTTCTTTCGATTACTGGCCATTGGAATGTGTCACTTCCTTCTGGTGTATTACCTTGGAATAGTATTTTTGGGCCGAGTCGAAGGTCAAAATATAACATTACTCTAATGATCAAGGTGAGGACAATACAAAGTATTTTTTAGTTTAATAAGCAAATATCAAAAATTTGATTATGTCTATTCTTTAGCAACAAATGAAAGAATCTTTTAGTTTTAATTTTGATGTACTAAAAGTTTTATTTAAAATAATTTGAAGTTTTAGGTTTTCGCAGGAAAATTTTAGGAAAAATATCATCAAACAGAGATCATAATAATTCGGAAGCTAAACTTGGTATTTAAAGAGGAGATTGGAGAATTGAGCCCTTAGAAGTAAAAGACTAATAACATTCTCTTTTTAGAGTGTGTGGGTGTGTGTGTGTGTGTGAATATATATTTGAAAGTGTGTGCATGTATAAGGGGCTTGGTTGGTTTAATCATCATAGGAAATGGACTTAGCAAACCAAGTACAAATTCTGAACTAGGCTGTTTACCTTTCCCTTCATATAAATATTTTTAGGAAAGGTATGAACCTATCCTTTCCCCATTTAGAGGTCAATAGTAGGATCGAGTGGACAATTGAACTTTGCCAAAATCAACTTGTTTAAAAAAAAAGAAAACCCCTAACCAGGATAGCAAGACAATTCACCATAGTCATAAAAACCAAAAATTGGAGTTCTTAAAGCAATTCAACATTTGTAGTCAACCTTATTCTGGTAACTCTGGTGGCAATATTAATTCCAAGTTGTCAAGTATCTTTGACTTTTCCCTTGGAAAACATTCGTATTGTAAAGAAGGAGTCTTTCAGCATGAGTAAGAGCTAGTCTTCTGTACATTTCTCAGTGTGGGATCTATTTTGGTTTCTTTGTTTAATGGCATATCAACCTTCATGGATTATTTAATGCCAAATTTATCCTTGCAGTAGGACAAAAGTAATACTCTTTAACCCATAACAGGGGAATAAGGAAATTCATAAGAGTTTTAGTCTGAAGATGAATACAATACTGGATTGCTGAAGTCCAGTACATTAGCTAGTACACCACGGTGACTCCCTTTTCTGTTTGTGTAAATACATGTATAGTATGTGTGTGTGTGTGTGTGTGTAAAGAGGGAGATACACATATCCCCATATATATATATAATCTGTATATTACAATAATTCTCACTATACTTGCATTTAAGTATTAAAGTAACTATAACCTAACAAAATTTACACATGAGATTTTTATCAAAGCAATACATATTTTTTTAAATTTCTGAATTAAAGAATAATGCAATTTCGAGTTCAATCTAAAACTGAATGATGATTTTGTGAGTTCTGCATTGAAAACGTATTTAATATTTGATACATAATTAACAAATAAAAGAACACAATTAATTATTTCTATTTAAATGAGTCATAATCTTCAAGGGAAACTATATATATATATGTGTGTGTGTTTGTTTATATATATATATATATATATAAATGGCAATCACATAATCTCTTGCAGGTCACTGCTGTCCCTCATAATAGCACAACTTCACCAACACTACCTCTCCAATTGTGTCCCCTAAAGTGACTCATCAATCCAGCTGCAGATCCACAAAGTCTGACACAAAAATGACACAGGAAGGACATCCTTCCCACGAGATTGATTGGATCAGCTTGTGAAATTTGATGCTTGTACTCCATTGTATGTGTCTTGATACCAGAAACCGACTAACAAACTTTATTATGTATTGTGCTAGTTACATTATCAATTCATAGAGAGAAACCTGTTTGCATGGATTGTCTCTCATGAGATTTCCATTGATTAACATATCCAACCTGAGAGAACAAAATCCGACCTCATGTTTGACATCTCCAGCCATCCATGTTCTTAGCAACATTACAGGTGTTTCCTTTCTGAAGTTGTTGACATTTGAGGTTTGTATGCTTAGTGTGTTCCCTCTCAAGATTCGTACAGCCATTATCCACAAGGATTTTCTATTCAGTCTTCTTCAATGCCAGCTTTTCCTAGTTGTCAGGATCTATTTTTATATCCACATGATTGCTTTTTTGGGTAATACTTATACCTCTTTGAAGGCTTATGCCTTGGACATTTGCCAGCATGCTGCTGATTGTAAAGTAGTTGCTTTGATAGTCTATCATCACTTATAAGCACATTGTGACCTGTCCGATGCATTTGGACCATTATAATAAGAGACTCAATGCTTGTGCTTCCTGCCCTTTTAAGGACTTCTGTATCAGATGTGTTTTGGTAATCCACTTAATGTTTAGAAAGCATCTCAAGCACTTCTGATGAAAGTGCTCAAGTATTTTCTGATGTCGATGAGGTAATATCCATGTTTCAGATAAGTACAAAATAGTACTCAATATGCAGAACCAGTTGGTAATATTGGTAATATTACTATTAGTCCATACCCATTTTTCAAGCATCTTATAGGCCACAGGTGCCTTGTGAGTGTGCATGTATATATATATATATATATATATAAAATGTCTTTTTCATGATTCTCTTGACCTGAATCAAATCTCCAGTCCTGTCTCCTCCAGAAGACCCCCATACCATAACACACCCATTACAATGCTGGTTAGAACAACACTTTTATAACTCAGTCTTTCTCCAAGTTTTCTTCTCACATACACTCTCCTCTTACAATCAAAAAGTTCAAATTTGGATTCCTCTGTCTACTTTATTCCTGCGTATGATACACTGAAGGCACAAGGCCTTGAAGTTTTTGGGGAGGGGAAGGAAGCGGTCATACTTTTCTATATAAACTAAGGAGACCTAGCTAGCCACATTCGCCGACCCATTCAACAATACAATATAAAGCCATTCGTCCATCGCCTTTTGCGCTGCAATCACCAAAATACCTCTGTCTACCATATATTTTCAATCCCACTCTTTCAGTATCTATTTCCCATGCTTTTTTGCTCATAACAGTCTTTTCAGTTTATTCATCTACCATAACCAAGGTTGTTTGATGGCTATGCACCCCTGAACCCCACTGGTATAAGTTATTTTTCATTGTTGAGAGTGACATTGGTTGCTGTCAAGAGTAATTAAGTTCATCAGTCAATTCTGGAGCAGCTTTCCTTCTATGTCTTTTAGTCTTGATTAGCAGCAATTGCCACTTTTAGTGATCCAGCTCTTTTTCTATAAACATTAGCACCAGTTTCCAACTACCTTTATAACAAACATTGTATTTCATATCTAGAACTCTTCAATTTTTTAGCATTTTGTCTTTGAGACTTTTTTTTAAATTTCACTTTGTGCTCTAATACTTAGTTGCTTTGATTTCACAATTTTTTCAAATTACTTCAAAATTATAAATTAATTAAAAAAACCTCTGAAAATCCTGTTATAATACCACAATCTATTTTAGAGGACCAAAATGAGTGTCCTTGCAAACAGCAATTAGTATTACAATATCAGCCAGTTAAAATGAGTTAACATTTAGAATCTGAATTAACATTTAACTTAGTTCAAATTTAGCCCAATGTATTGTGGACAGATGAGTTAAAATTTGAACTTTTTGGTAGTAAAAGGTGAGTATAAGAAGAAATCCAATAAAAAGACTGAAAAATAAAAGCAAATACTTTGTTGTTACTGAAATTTTATCTTTTACTTTAAAAAATACAAAAATGTCTCATTTTAGGGTGTTTTTTTGTTTGTAGTGTGTGTGTGTGTGTGTGTGTGTGTGTGTGTGTGTGTGTGTGTGTGTGTGTGTGTGTGTTTAGGAAAACTGGAAATATATCTGAATGAAAATATACAAATATGAAAAACACAAGGCGTTCAAGAGAATGATTTTATTTATAGTTTGAATTATTTGCCAATCTAAGATGTTTCAGTTTTTAAATAAGAAAACATGGAACTTTTATTAGGGAGAATGAATTGTTAAATGAAGCAACAAAATAAGAAAACTTTAAATATTTTATTACTGTTGGTGGTATTCTCTTTCAAATTTTTGCAATGTTATTAGAGTTCAAAAATTTATTTTAAAAACTGTAATGTATTTCCCCCAAAAAAAATCACATCAGTCTATCTATGTTCATATTTATCTAATTAATTTCAAACATTCCTTAACACATCGATCAGTCAGTCAGCTTCTTTCTCTCTCAGTTAGATCCAGCTATCTATTTATCTATTGAAGAATATATAAACAGTGAATTCATATGCCCTGATGAGTGTTTAATGTTTTCATATTTAAAGGAAACATCTAAAATCAGTAAATAATTCAAGCTATAAAAAATCATCTTCTGAAGACCTTTTTTTTTTTTTCATATTTGCTTATTTTCATGTATATATAGTCACAAAGAGTTTAGATTTGTTAAGATATTTTAATGTATAAAAATCTGAATTTATATCTTTAACATACAAAAACACAAAAAAAAACATCAAAAACACTAAAAACATCAAAAACACCAAAAGTATCAAAGTTTCTATCAATTTAAAAAAGATCTCAACTTGATAATTTTAAAATTTTTAATGAAACATTTCTATAGAAAAGACTACTTCATATATATATAGAGAGAGAGGGTGTCTCAATATACATGGAACCCATATGATGGCTAATAACTCTACTAATAATGATGTTGTGTTCTTTTTTTTTTCAGAGTTGAAAAACATCATCATCATCATGTTGTGCCGCTGGCACGGATACCCCTGACCCTCTCTTGCCACTTCTCCCTATCATTCATCGCTTCTGGCAGGTCTTCAGGGCTACATACCGTATCCTCACATAGCAGCTGTATGTATGTTCGAGCTGGTTGTCCTGCTTTTGCTTGACCATATGACTGCTGCCAGGAAGAAACTGCGTTTCATTTTATCAGTCAGGTCTGATTTCCATATGATCGAGAGCCTATCAATAGCTGTCCATGCTTTTGTTAGTTGTGTGTCAATGTCTTTTTTGGTTGATGAGACGCTGCTTCCTAGGTAAGTGAATTTGTCTACTAGTTTCAGAGAGGTTCCGTCTAGTGTGGAAATCTCGCCTGTTTGGTTATAACACATATATTCAGTTTTGTGTGCATTGACATGGAGGCCAATACCTGCGGCGGCTCATTCCAAACTATGCAGTAGTGTTTCGGCTTGGTTGGGTGTGTTTGCCAGTATCGCTATGTCATCGGCGCAGTCAGCGTCGGTAATTGTTTTTGCGGGGTACCTTCTGCTTCTTTTCTTTATCAGCTCGAAGCCATTTTCTCTGATTTTGTTGATCAAAGTTCTAAGCACGTAGTCTAGACAGATGATAAAGAGGTATGGGGCTAGCGTGTCCCCTTGTAGTACTCCTGCTACAATATCAAAGTATTCTATGTCTCCATCTGGTGAACATACTTTCACTTTGGTGTTTCTATAGAGAATTGTTATTGCTGCTACGGTTTCTTTTGGTAGGCCGTATGCTAGCAGGATTTGTTCCATCTTCCCTCTGTGTATGGAATCAAAGGCCTTGGTAAAGTCGACAAATAGTAATGTCGCCTGTAGGTTTTTTGCCCGTACACCTTCAAGGATTCTACGGATGGTCAATATTTGTGAGGTCATGGATCTATTTCTTTGGAAGCCATTTTGGTTTTTCCAAAGGATGTTGTCTATTTCGGGTTCTATGCAGTTTCGTAATAGGACATTGTAGATTTTGGCTGCTATGGATGTAAGTATTATACCTCGGTAGTTCTTGGCTAATCCGAGGTCACCCTTTTTAGGGAAAGGAAGGATGCATCCCTTCATCCACCTTTCTATCCTATTTTGATTATAGACTGCATTGCATTGTCGGAGCAGTATGTCGTCGAAATGTCTGGTCTTCCATACTTCTGGGGGGATCTCATCAAGCCCTGCAGCTTTCCTATTTTTAATTTTTCTAAGAACCAAGTTGAGTTCTTCTTTGGTGAACGGGCCTAGTTTAATGTCTAATTGCTTACTGATAATTCTGGTGATTGGTTCAATCGTTACTTATGGTGGGTTTCCTTGTAGATTTTCAAAATGCTGTTTCCACAGTTTTACTCTTTCTTGTTGGCTTGCAGCTTTCAATTTTGTTTTGGCTGTGCTCCTCCTTCTACTCACTTCATTTATTGTTTGCCAGGCTATCCTGGATTGCCTATCTTCCACCAAGTCTCTAATCTTATCTATCTGATTTTGTATGTATTCTATCTGTTCTTTTAGATCCTGCTAATTGATATTGTGCCTTTTTTAGTTTTCGGGCATTTGTGTTTGTTGGGTTCTTCCGATAGCTTTTGGAGGCAGTTTTCACAAGTGCATGTTTTTCTCTAACCGCTAAAGTTTCCCATGGGACTCTATATTTAGTTCTAGGTTTTATTGGAATACACTTTGATGCCGCCTCGAGGTGTGCATCAACGAAATTTTCATATTCGTCATTTGGGGTACCTTTTTCTGTCTTCTCTTGTAGTGTTTTGAATCTGTTTCTTAAATCTAATACATATTTATCTCTAATATCTCTGTTGTTAAGGAGGGCCCAGTCATAGTGTTTAGTGGTCGCTGTTCGTGTGGCGTTTTTTCGTAGGCTTAGTTGTAATTTGGCCATGACTATTTGATGATCGAAGGACACACCCTCGAAAGAGGAGTATGCCTCGCAATTCATCACGCTATTTTTCTATTTCTTGTTTATAAAGACGTAGTCTATCTGTGCCTTACTATTGTTCACGTATTTGTAGGTCCATAATTTTCCCTCCCTTTTTTGATAGTTTGTATGATGAAATCACTTAGATGTTTTCCATTCCTATTTGATGTGTTGTGTAGGCTGTATTTGTTGTTTCTGTTTTTCCCAATTTGAGCATTCATATCCCCGCCAATGACTAGCAGGTTGTGTTTCGGAATGCTATGCACTAGAGAGGATAGCTCCTCATAGAATGTGACTAGTTCGGTTTCTTCACTAACATTGGTAGGGCTGTAGCAGGAGATGATTGCTGCTCTGGGGTTGCCATTAAACGTAGCTCCCATCATCCTAGGTTGTATTCTCTCAATGCTATTAAGTGTTTTTAATGCTCTTGGTCCTATAAGCATTCCTACCCCTCCAACCATGGCATTGACAGAGTTTTTCCATGCCGATACAGTGGCTAGCATCCATCCATTGCCAGTTTCGTGATATCTTCGGTGTGAGTGTATCGGTGTTCTTGTATGCAAATTATGTCTATCTTATGTTCTACAGCCAATGCAGTTAGCTCTGGTAGTTGACCTTTTCTATTTAGGGTTCTAACGTTAAATGTCACTATTTGTATTGTTTGTTTGCATTTTATTAGTTTTGTTTGAGCTCTGTAGCTGATTTTTCAAACACTGAGGCCAGGGCTCCAACCACAGCAGGACACGCCCTTTTTTTACCTGTGTGAAGAGTGATGCAGTTTATGTATGTGGTTTGAGTGTGGGTCATAACCCTGGATCACAATGCCTTGGACAAGAGAGGAAAAAGTATTTTGCATTTCTAATTATTTGGAGACAAAATCATTCAAATCTCTGCAAGCAAAATTTTACAGGAAGTTTAACTTTAACAATTATCTCCAGGAAAGCTAAATTTATTGTTGGGTACACAAATTTCGAGTCACAGAGTCAAGGACATGCCATAGTTTTTTTGAGTTTCTTGTCTCAGTTATAAATTATTATCATATCAATGGGTTGAATCTATTTGAGACTTCTTGATATATATTCAAAGGGCTAACTGGGTTTGATGGTTCATCTTGAAATCACTGACTGAATTCATAAACTGATGTTGCAAATTTAAATCATACTTCTTTCTTATCCTAGATTAGTTATGCCACAATATATGTGATTTTAGTAGACCAGTTCACATACTTTGGTAGCAATATCTCATCAACTGAAAGTGATGTCATTACACTTAGGGAATGTGAACACTGCTAATTACAGGTTATTGATCATATGAAAATCTGATCTCTGATAAAATAAAACAGGATTTCTCCCAAGCTGTAGCTGTGTCGGTACTATTGTATGGATGTACCACGTGTACTCTAATGAAACACATGAAGAAAAAGGTAGATAGGAACTACACAAGGATGCTGTATGCTGTTTTGAACAAATTCTGGAAGTAGCACTCTACAAAACAGCACCTGTATAGTCACTTTCCTCCTATTTCATAAACTATCCAAGTAAGACGAACTAGACATGTGGGGCACTGCCGATGAAGTTAGGATGAACTCATAAACAACATTCTCCCATGGGCTTTACACATGGACACACCAGTGTTGGTTGACAGACAACCACTTATACATTCATCAGCTCTTTGTGAACACAGGTCACAGTCTAGAGAACCTGCTTGGAAAGATGAATGAGAGGGATGGATGATGAGATAGATTCAAGGAAGCCCATGTGATCAGTAGGTTTTGATGATGATGATGATGATGATGATGATGATGATGACATGTATTTACCAACTGATATATATGAATAAACCAAGAGAAAGTAGTTTGAACGATTACTACTTCCTCTTCTTATAACTAGCATAAACTTTGTATCAGCACCTCATTTTTTCTATTCTTTGGGAAGTATCTTAACCATGTCAAGGTTTTCCAGACAAATTCAATCCCCAAAACAGAGATTATGATCATTTTAGTCCAGATTTACAATCACTTCCTTTTGAACATCCTCAAATTTTATAACTTACATTTTGAATCTTCAGTGGTTATTTATTATATCTATTTGTTTGATTTACGACAGATAACAAATTAATGTGATTTAATCCTCTTTTAATGAATAAATAATAACAAAATATATGTTGGAAATAACATAAACAAAAATAAAGTAAAATTGTAAGTTGAAGAAAAAGCTACTAAATGAATATGATATACTATTAAACCTTTTATGATGTTTTAACTTGATTAAATTGTATTATGTTTTGCATTGATATAACAAAAATCAGTCTAATCTAATAAAACCAATGATTGTTTGCTTGATTGTATGTCTTATAGTCAGTTGAGCTCTGGTGGGGTTGAAGGAGTTTATATGAATAATTTAACATGAATATGTGGTATAAGTGCCACTGACCTTCAAGGTCATTAGAGATCACCACAGCTCAATTTAGAGTCAAAACCAGTATTTTCAGGCCAAATGAAAAGAGATAATGAATTTACTAAAAATACAAAAATATTTTTCAGCCTCATAAATGAAGTGGGTTGATGATAGTTTTGACCTCAAGGTTACTGGAGGTTGGATACATAATGAAGCTTTTTAGAGATATGGAACTTTCTAGATGGGGTTTTGAAACATTTTTGCTGAAACTTTCCCTATTATATAACATAATGGGATTTTCTAGGGATGCAGGATTTTCTGGAAATTTCCCTGATATTCTATATTACATTGAAAATATCTATCTATCTATCTATCTATCTATCTTACAATTAATAGATTCTGCACAATGTTAGGTTCTTATGAATATTTTAATTATTTATTCAAAGAGACATTGGCCATCAATATAACTTCCAACTTACCACAAAGCCTTAAAATCTTGATTACTTTCATCTACAAGGAACCTTGGGTATCTCAGCTAGTGATATATTTGAAAGTAGCAGACTAAATATGCTATGTGGCAGAAATGGTAACATTTTTTCTCCTTCTTTACTGTCCTGATAATTATAGCAGTAATCCAGTTAGTATTTATAGGATATACAAAATGAATTTGTTATTCATAATTCTCCCTTGCCCTCATAAAAAATCTGGATTAAAATTTACTTATGTAGAATGGCACTTGGCAATACTTTTGACTTGCTCTTAAAAACTAGTAACTATTCTTCTGTTGTAAAATCTTGGTTTCAATTCATATTTTTTGTGAAAATCAATTTTTGAGTTGATCATAGCATAAACCAATCAGTGTTTGACATGTAAATTTGATTTGATCAGTCAGACAACAGAATTTTCAGGGATGACACTTCATTGAATTGTCTTCAAATATGTCCTCTTCAGATAAAGAAGGATGAATTTTACTTTATTTAATTTTTCTGTTCTTAAAGTTTTCAGTGTTATACTTTACTACCAATGACATAGGAGAAACCTTTACACACACACACACACACACACACAAACACACACACACACACACACACACACACACACACACACACACACACACACACACACACACACTTTAACATTTGGCCCAATCAGTAAAACTACTTTGCAAAATATGCAGACAGAAATAAAATTGCAATGTTCTGAAGGACAAAACTGATTTTGATCCGGGTATTTCAGTTCAGTTGATGCATCCCTAATTTTTGAATTTGTATTGCTCAGTATATTTGGAAATTTATCGCAATCCAGTTATACTACCTGTACATTTAATCTTGAATGATTATTCAAGGTGTTGAAATTTTGTTTTCCACCAGTTTATATTTCTAAAGATTTATATCTATTGTAGTAGTAGTAGTAGTAATAGCTTTCTTGTTGAGAACAGTGTATGAATAGCTGAGATTCAGTTAAATATGTAGACTGCTTGACTGCTTGCTCAGTTGATTTGTTTATAGAAGAGTGAAAGTTTGTGTCGGACCAGCAGTACTTTTAGATGAAGTGATGCCAGAAGAAGGATGCACTAATATGTCATGACTTGTTTGAATAACACTATTCAGGTTTGGAATTCACAGTTTTTCCTTCTCTTAGACTATTTGGCCATGACTAGACAGCCCAATCTGCGCAACTATTTACCCATAGCTGGAAGTAGAAGATTCATGCCTTTCTTAAGGTTATTAATGTAAAGTGTTTTCCAGGATTTCAGTTTATTGAGTTCATTTTCTAATGATATATATATATATAGGCATGTTTATATTTATGTATGGCTAGATTGGAATTACAAAGGATGCTGCATGCTGTTTTGAATGAATCCTGGAATCAGCATCCTACATAACTGCAGTTGTATGGCCTCTTACTTCCCATTCAAGTAAGAGCAAGACACACAGGACATTGCTTGAGAAATAAAGCAAACTCATAAATAACATTCTCCTATGGACTCTTACACATGGACACACCAGTGTTGGTTGACTAGCAAAAACTTACATTCATCAGCTTTGTGCAGACACTGGATGCTGTCTAAAGGACTTACCAAGAGGTTGAGATTGATGACAAGAAAAAGTCAAATGAATCCATGCAATTAGTGTCCCTTGATGAGAATGATGTATGTATGTATGTATGTATGTATGTATGTATAAACAATATTGAAATAAGTCTTTAATGGTAATAGCATTTTAAAAATATAAAAAAACATTAATCATTTTGAGAAAGCTCAAATCATTTTTTTTTCAAATTTCCATGGACTATGGAAATGTTTTTTTTAATTCATTTTTACTGTTGGTTTATATTGGGACCTTCAGGAACTTGAAAAAAAAGAAACCACTTCCAATCACAATGTTTTTCCAACGAAAGTATTTTAAAAAATTTCAACTGCTGAAGATCTACCTTTTTTTAAAATTAGTATAACATAATGATTGATTTATTGCTGATTAATATAAACATTGATTTTATAAGTCCTAAAATTTTCTACTATAATTTGGAACATTTTATTTTTTGCACAAAATAAAAATGGATAAGGAAAATTAGTTTTTAGAATTATCCTGTTTTTCAAATAAGATATTAATTTTCCTTTTGCTGATTTCTCCAAGAAAGAAATTATATAAAGCCATGGGACATGCAAGATATTCTGCTCATTCATTCAGTAATGCAACATACTTGTCACATTGTTACTCAAAAAATTCCAAAAACTTGTCAATACACTTTCAACACACTTATACAACAGATTAAACAAAAGACAGATATACAAAACTAATTTTAACTTTGCAGATGTTCAAGTAACAACCGATGCTATTAATATATGATGTTGCTATATTTAGTTCAACAACAGCAACTAAGATGAATCCTTTAAACTTGTCACTTGTTATATATATATATATATATATATATATATATATATATATATATATATATATTACAATATCTGTTTGAAACAATTTAAATTTTGTTTGGAAGAAGAAGAAGAAAAGTTTGGGAGGTGGGGGTAATGAAAGAGTGGAGAAAGAGAGGATTTGAATGAACAATTTGTATGAAAATAGAAGAATTAAAAGTTATTGTTTTATGAATTATTTTGTTTTGATGTAACTGCATATATTTGTCTCTGCCTTCCACCAGACAGGACTTGACACAAGGTCAATGGCCTGGAGGTCGATTATAGAGGGGATTAGGGGAGGGGAAGGTCGGCATGAGCCGAGGCTTGAGCCCTGCTAACCTATGCTGGTCATCGACCCACTTAGTGTAATGTGGGCCCGATGAGCCTAGCTGGACATGGACCCAAATCTGGGTCCAGGCACGCATGCCTGATTATAACTTAAACTGGACAGCAAAGTCCACAGCTATACAAAGGTGACAAAGGTGTCAATGCTGCAGCTCACCAACCCGAATGTGGCCCAGCCGAATCCAGGGGCCTTTCGACATCAAGTCTGCCATTGATGTTTGATGCTCATCCAGCACGAATGCCAGACAGCCTAGCTAAAAAACCCGGGCGTAAAGCCAACAGCAAATTAATGCTGTTGGCTTTATCTATGTGCTTTGATGTGACTGCAAAGCTATAAGGCTATAATGCAATTATGCGTATATTCTGTAGTATTTCCACAAGCCCAACAAGTTTTCATAAAGTCATACACTTATATTATATGAATACTGAATTTTTTTTGTTTTACTAAGTAATATTAGGCAATCAACAATGTATTTCACACTAAGTTTACTGAAATGAACAAAGTTCAGTAGTGTTCATCATACAACGTGTGAAAGCACATGTGATACCCTATCCTCATCAGCCGCCAACCAGGGTGATAACACAGTTTCGGTAGCTCCCGCCATGAGCTACTGAAAGTTCAGTAATTACAAGAAATAATCTATTTATCAATAGAATAAACAGTTTGCTTTTTTCTGTTTCTTCATTCATCCATCAATAACCATGGTGATGATGAGGTTGTATTATCTGTGCAACTGATCTAGAATCAAAATGTCACTCTCCTTGCACATACAAACAGAAAGTAATTGCTGTAACTATGGAAATCTATTTCAATTTAAATACATTACAAAAAAAATTTAATTTGAAAAATTTTAATAATCATCTTGATACATATCTATACTTCTATTTTTTGTTTTTTGTTGTTTTTTCTTATTTTGTATTTACCTTTTAGGACATACTAAATACTATCAGCTTCAAAATAATAACTTGTTTTCATGTGAATATTCTATATTTTATATATCTTACTAAATAGAGATGTGAGATAGAAGTGTGGAGGTGTGACACATTGATTGTACTACACTCTGAACCTCGGCAGAACTTCTGATCCATAAGTAAATATTCCCATTATTTTTACATGAACTATACTAGTATTATAATTATCCAGTAAATACCTGATACAGTGGAGCACTCAGTTCTGGAACTTTGTAGTTGCTGGTGCACTACTCGACTGACATGTTGCAATTGTTCTGATGCCTTCAGTTCAAATTGTCTCATTTCTTCTTTGGTCTGGAACAGGTTCTGTTTGAGTTCCTTCAACAAAATAAGTTAAACAAAAAACTGATTGATGTTCAAGCTGCAAATAAAGATGAGCTAAACTGGCAGATGGGAAATAAATGATTCTAAAAAAACTTTCTATATTTTCAGTTGTTTTTTAACTGTTTTAAGACTAACTACCTGGACAAAAACAGTAAAGGTTTAAACCAACTCTTATTCAAAAATATTTCTCCACAAAATTATAAAAATTTTCAGAAAACAAATATTAACTTTATGATATTGATAAGTCTTTTTCTGTTATTTTTTTTATAATAATTCACAGTAAATTTCTAATTGATAACAAAAATTATAAAATAATCAGCTTCAATACAAGTTTTTACACTCTACCCAGCAAAGATGGATACTTCAGCTATTAAAAATATATTTGTGTTTCTTGAACTGTAAAATAACAGATTTTCAATTTGATTAGTAATAATTCCTCCCAAACTATTATCACATTTTTGATCAATCTAAATATAATTCAAAGTAACAGCAAATATACTTAACCTGTTGTTATTACGTTACATACAGTGGTTTATACATAATATTTGCTTAAAGCAGTTATTTTTACCCAAATTCTGTTTTCCATTGAGTCAGGGTTTTTCTATTATAGAGTCCAGATTCCTGGCACCCCAGGTGAGCAGAACTTGGCCACCTTTGATAGTATTATCATATTCATTTATTTATGTTTTGCACAGTGATAAAAATAATGTAAGTACAGGTGAGAGTGAAATATAGCTTTTGACTCACAACATAAAAGAGAGAGAGAGAAACATAAAAGGAAGTTCTTTTGTGACCTTCACCTTTTTCACCTTCCTTTTCTAGTACTATGAAATTTTCTTAGTTTGATTGTATTTATTCTGTTTAATTAATTCATTCTTCCATTTGTACAGTCCCAAACATATGACAGGCACCCTCCAGTACTTGCTACCTTGGATAACTGCCAGTGTTGGTGTTTCCTACAGCTGGCTCTGTGTTAATGTCTGATCAGGTGTGAAACTTTTTGAACTTTGTCCATTTCCTCTGGTTTATTGACTTGAGTGGAGAATTTAAAATAACATATTTATAAAAGCAAAATCCTGTCCCATAATGACACATTTCAATTTTAAAATGTAGAATATCTATATTAACTAAAACAAAGAATAGATACTACACATAGATCTTCATTTTAAAACTGTGTGTAAACAAAAACTCTACTTATACTAAACTGAATTGTTTGAAATTTAATTAGGCATTAAATGACCCGAAAAGGGTTGATACGCCGTAAAACAAAACAACCTACCAAACTTTCGTTTTAAGTTGAGAAATCTTCTAATGAAACATTCCAAGAAAAATTGTGAATCATATCAGTCATTAATTTATATAATATAATATAATGTAATATAATATAATATGATATAATATAATATAATATAATTTGATACAATATAATATAATATACTACTTATTATATAATAATACAGTTGGGATTTTTTGTTTCCCATGTGAAAAATAATTTACTTTCTATTTAAAAGCACATTGATTCTTATTGCAGTCATTGATATAAAAAATACTTCATAATAGTTTGTTAACAAGTTGGATTAAAATGGCTGAATCCTCCTAATAATGGATGATGGCTGAAGTGGCTTGTAACAATGATATCCATAAATTAGAAAAATAGGTTTCAGAAAATAGCTGTCACAATACAAAATTAAATTCAAATTCAAATAAATCACAAATCACATGACCTCAAAAACTGTAATTCAGTAGAAGAAGTAAACAAATCTCATGAATCAAAATATCTCATATTTCAACCAATCAAAAAACATCTGAATTAATTAGCAAAACACTTTGAACATACAAACTGATCTATTTCGAAACTTTATAGTGGCATCATGTCACTTAAAACAATGCTCTACCTAAACAGATTTTCCTCTGGATATTATACTTAAGAGAATTTTACTAATATTCAAACATCTGCTTGTTGACAGACACTATTATAAACATATCATTTTATTTTCTGCATGAAGCATTATTAATGTTTGGCATGTTATTATTGCAGAAAATTTCTTGGTAAGTACTGGAAGTATTACATTCCTCTCAAAAATACACCTCTTCATTTTGTATTAAAGAGATACCTTCGTTAATGTTTATACTTTTACAAAATTATTTGCCATTAATTCATAAACATTTTTCTTATTTTTTCCAGCTCTAAGTCTGTCCTACTTGGAGACTGAGAAACAATCTAACTACTAAGGTACTGAGAAACTGACTAACTAGTAGGATACCAAGAAAGCTAAAAAGATAAGGTATTTGATTTGTCATATGTTTTACTGAATACTTTTACTCAGGTTCATATTCAGTTAGAACCAAAAAGGAAAATGTTTGCTGGAATAATGAATTCGCTTTGATATATTTTAGGTCAAATATTTTAGGAAAAATAATGAAAAACTTTGAAAAGAGTTGTCAAGTAGATGATAAACCACTAGTTTTTTGTCTTTTTAAAAGCAATTTTTACCTGAAGCAACATTTGATTTCTTGTATATATATATATATATAGATAAACTGTTAGACAATCAAATTCTTCAAATGTATTTCTTTCATTGGATTCATTTTTAACATAGATCTTGTACTTATTCTGCATGGAGAATCAGATATCAAAATCTTACAGAGATGCAAGGCAACTACTTTGAATTGACCTTTCTAGAAAGGTTAAACAGAGATAATCTGCTGCCTTGATAAAAGAAATGGTTGATTTGATGAAAATATAAAAACAGACAAGCAACTAGATAAATATTCAAGCTAAATAATATAAACAAATCACCAGAAAGATATACAAGATGTAATTAAAGACTGAATCTTTAAATTTTTTAAATTTCAAAACCTAAATGAAGATATATGAACAGCTGAGCAACTTATGAAGAAGTGTTTCAAGCTGAGTCAATGCCAATTTGAAAAAATTATGAAGTCAGTCTGGATACTTTTTAATGAAACATTTTTGGTAGGACACAAGATTGTGCAAAGGCAGCTTCCTACATACTCATCAAACCTAGCTTCACATTTTGTTTCTTAAACTGAAAATTCATTTCAAGGAATTTGAAGATGTGGAAGACATTAAAAGAAATATGACAGGTATGCTTTACACCTAATAAAAAGAGAAATTTGGAGGTTTTTTAGCCAATGAAAAATTCACTGGAATAGATATGCTGAATGCCAAAGGGACTATTTTCAAGAAAATCTATGTTTCATTTCATTGTTTATTTCAGTTTTGGTAAATACAGCTTCAATCTTGATACTTTTTGAACATACATTTTATGAAGGTATATCAATAAGATTGTAGCCAAATGAGGTAAAAAAAAGCATTTATTTTACAGTTATCCTAGTCAATAAATATAACCAATAATTATCCATTAATCATATTGACTGAAAATTTTACAGGGTGCAACAGAAATACTTTTCACATTTTAAATTTTAACCTGTAGCTTGCAAGTGAACTTTGAGCGTATCAATTTTCTCTCCAGAACTGCATCATTCAGTTCAGATATAACATAAAATGAGCACAAAAAGCTTCCTGTGTTGCAATTAAATATTCACCAGTCTCATGTTTCTTTGTTTAATGGCATATCAATCTTTGTGGATTATTGAATGCCAAAGCAGTTCTTGTAATGATAATATTTAACTCATAGATGGGGGGGGTAAGGGGGTTCATGCCTTTTTCGAAAAGTGAACATAATAGTGTTTGAATTTTTTACTTTGAGGCCACAGTCCATCACTTTAACCATTATGCCATGGGACTTCCCCCTCACCGGTCTTAAAAACATTTCAACCACAAAGGCACCATCTGTACCAGTCCAAACTATATAATCGTAATGAAAAAAAAAAGATTATTGATTAGTATGATGAAGCTACTATTATCACTTACAGTTTCAAATATGTAAAGTATTTCTGCTGAACCCTGTACAATAAGAATTTCAAATCAAAATTAAATGATGTCAGGCTTTCATCATCAATTCACTCTTCTAATAAGCAAAGGTAGATATGAAGAGACTCTGGTAGATAAATTTTTGGATAGATATGAATAAACTGAAATAGATTGGTTTGGTTAGGTTTATTTGTTTAATGGCATATCAACATTTGTGGGTTATTTAATGCTAAAGCCCTCCTTGTAGAAGGACAGTTATGGTACTATTTAATCAATGGCTGGGAATAAGGGAACTTATATCTTTTAAAAGTGAACGTAATAGTATGACTGGGTTTCAAGCTCACTTGCTATGATGTTACAGATTAGCTTGTTATTCACTACACTATGGAGACTCTCCCTGAGATAAATACAAAGAAATTCCCAGATAAGAAAAAAACTGAAAAATATGAATATACAGATCGTTATAAATAATTTTAGAAGACTTTGTTCATCTGTACACTATAAACAGCTTGATTGATTGAGGATTAACAAATTTGGTATGCCTATTTTCTGAACTCAAGGAACAAAAAATTGTTCCTCCCATGGAAAGGAGACTCTGATTAAGTAATAAACAGTAATTAGTAGAAAGTAGTGTCCCTACTAGTTATAATTAATAAAGAATTTTAATTACCTTCTCCCTCCAAAACTAAATTGTCTAAGAAAAAATAATTGTTCACATTCAATTAAACATAACAAATTAGGTTAATAGGTAACTCTTCAAATAAGAATACAAGATAATTTATTGCATAATTGCTTAGTTAGAACTAACAATCTGGATTTTAAAAAACCTAATACATTTAAATTGTTTAAACACTCACTTAAATTTAAATATTTTTTTAAAAGATATTTTTTTAAAAGACTCCATGAAATTATTCACAAAACTATATTAACTTTATAACATAAAGAATGTAAATTGTATTTCTCTTTCTTTTATTATTATATAGATTTATCTTTTATAGTGACAATTACCATTTGTAACAATTTTGGTGTAAATCTTTAATTTGACAACAAAGAAAAAACAGCTATTATGCAAATCTTGGTTGCATAAAGAGATAATTCAGTTAGCATATAGATGAATATAAATAAGTTGAGATAGAATGATTGACAGATTTGATTGTCATGAATAAATATAGTATGAATATGCTATGGTTGTTAGATTCATATAAATAGAATAGCAAAGAAAGACATGTTAAGCAATGATGGAACTTTAAACAGAAGAAAATTGAATTTGACAGGATCACTGTTTCAATTGAAATGATGAGAAGCAAAATAAAATTACCTGTATTTTCTGCTTTGATTTTGAAGTCAAGGAATCTATTTGCTGTTGGTAACGGAGCCGTACTATTGTGGTACTATCACATGTAGCCTGTTGACTTCGCATAAGCTGAGCAATCCGAAGACGTAGCATTGCATTCTCAGTTTCTAAGTTCACAATCCTTTCTTCTTTAGTCTGCAGGATATTTATAAATAAAGACAGACAAATTAGCTAGTAAAATTATTTGTAATTGTCTGCCATGAAACTAAGTTTTAAAATCATATTCAATATATAAATTCAAAGGAATATTTAACGGTTGTCTGTAACTTAAGAACATTGTATTTTACCAAGTTTCTTTTAATTTAAAGATTTAACAAAATATGAGGATTATTTTGAAGGGATCTGGCTAGTTCATCTCCACTGATTCATATTGATGGATTAGTAACATTCATCACCAAATATTTGAGACAGAGACAGTGTGAATAAAGCAAAAACCAACAACAGACTAAAAAAGGAAATAAGTTTCAACAACATAAATTTTTATGACAGATTAAAAAATATTGTATTGGTATCTGTCAATTTGATTTCAGCAGGTTTTTGCCTTTTTCTGAAAATTAAAAAAATATTGCATTTGTGCATTTGGTTTTTAAAAAATAGTTTAATGTGTTTAGAGTTGTTTGATGTAGTATTATTTCCATTGCAATTAGAGTTGATAGTTTGAATGATGTGGTTCATTTGTTTATCAACAACATGGTTTGGGAAGTCATTGTTAATAATAGTTTGTTTAAGGTTTCTAAGTTTTGAGTAGAAGATTGTTTTGAAGAAGGATGTGAATTTGACTTGATATATTCAATTTTTAATTATTGTTATTTCATATCGTTTGGAGCATTCACTTTTATAAGAGAGGGTGCAGGAATTAGAGGCAATAGGTTTTTTCTATGGGGAGTTGGTGAAGGTGTTATTGTTTGTGTTGAATAAGATATCAAAGAATGGGAACTTATTATTCTTGTTGAGTTCATAAGTAAAATTGAGTAAGGAATTGTTTTGAAGGGACAATTGTTGATTATGTAGTTCATTTGTGCTATTGACAAGAAGAAGAATATTATCAACACAATGTAAACTCAAAGAAATTGCACAAAAAATCTAATAAGTAATAGCATCTCCCCAAATAACTCCAACAATAAAATAAAACTACCTATATATTATCCCAAATTCCATATGATAAAGCAAGTGCTGACATCAGTCTGACTACAACAACTCTGTTGAGACATTTAAAACATCACCTATCTGACATGTTCCGTCTTTCAACACCTAAAAACACATTTGTACTCTCATTGAAATACAGAACAATTGTAATTGAAAACATCTTCATTTTACACAAAGAAAAAAAGCAAGCAAAGACAGAGAATTTTTTAAGTTCTCTTTATAAAGATTAACAAATCTTCCTTAAACAAAATGAACTTCAAATATAGCAGCCACATTCTAAAATGCCTTTAACATTTTTCATGCCCATTCTTACTCTTACTGCTTTTTTGTAAAATTCCTCCTCACTTGTTCTTCATCTTATTCTTTAAATAGATGCATATGACTGGTCATTGAGTTTATAATTTGACTGTTTGTTTCTCCAAAGATGGCTCCTGCTGAGGGCAAAAGCACTAAGGAAAAACATGGCACCTTTTTTAATTCATTTCATCCAAATGTCAGACAACTCATATGAAGACTTGAACAGATTAACTATCAGATAGACGGAAACGATGAGTCTCACCTATCTAATTAAACACATTCAAAAGAGGAAAGGGTACCTAGATATACATACATACATACATATATATATATATATATGCAAACATATACGCAAATATTATGTATATGCATGTATAGATATATATATATATATTACTGATATATATGTAAATATATATATATATATATATATATATATATATACACAATATATATATATATATAAATATACATATATGCAAACATATACTAATATGCATAAATTCTATATGTATTCATATACAGGTATAATTGATATATACATAAACATTTTTAATCTATATGAGGAGCATACAATAAGTTTCCAGACTTTTTTTCGTACGGGCATTTAAAATTGTCGTAGACTCTTGAAAATTCAGTATGTTATTGCTATACATCTTATAAGGTGACTGACCAATTTTTATGAGTTCAGCTTCAAATGAACAGCAACAGCAGCAATTGTCTTAGTTATAAATCATTATCATATTAATAGGTTGCATCTATTTTGGGACAGTTTTGAATGATTTTGTCTCCAAATAAGTACTGACACAAAATATTTTTCCACTATTATCCAAGGCATTGGGATCAAGGATTAATAGTGATTAGTATAGTATTTTCAAATCTGAAACAAAAACAAACGCAGCATTATTATTAGTAGAGTTATTAGCTGTCACAAGAGTCCTAGGTATATTGAGACACCCTATACATACATCAATGTATATATTACATAAGTATATATATATATATATATATATATATATATATATTACCAATATATACATCATCAGCAGCATCATTTAGTTATGCTGATAGCATGGAGGTCCCTGATTCTCTATCACCATCTGTCCCAATCATCTGTCACTCCTGGTTGGACTTTGAGATTGTATCCAGTGTACTCACAGAGCTGATGTTTTTGCTGGTCAATCAACACTGGTGTGTCCATGTGAAGGAGTCCATAAGAGAATGTCACTTATGAGTTTGTCCTGACTTCTCCAGCATTGCTCTGCATGTTTTTTTCCTCTTACTTGGATGGTTTTTAAGATGAGAAATAAGTTGCTGTACAGCCGCTGTTTTGTGAGGTGTTGCTTCCAGGATTTGTTCAAGACAGCATTCTTGTTTGGTTCCTATCCAACATTTTCTCAATGAATTTCATTAACTTTCATTTTTATTCAGTCAGCTGAAGTGGGGTGCAGTAGAATACACTGACTTCATCTCTGCAAAGGGGTAAGACCCAACCTCCAACAAGTATCCTGGATATGACACTAAACAATCTGATGGTGAGGTTCCAGTAAGGCTTTGAGGAATGCAGAGCACCACTTCATTGCCATTGCTCCAAATTCCACTCTGGCCTGGAGTGGTAGCACCTGATAGGGTTCTATCTTTAGATCAAATAGAACTAAACAGCATACTTATGCTAAACTGAATTGCTTGAAATAGAACTGTTTTGACATTTAAACTGCATACTTATGCTAAACTGAATTGTTCTAAATAGAACTGTGTAACTATGCTAAAATGAATTGTTTGAAACAGAACTATTTTGACATTTAACTGTGTGTATTGCCGAGTTGGCTGGGGCTGTAGAATACACTAATTGCATCTCTGCAAATAGAACTGTTTTGACATTTAAACTATGTACTTATGCTAAACTGTATTATTTTTTTGCATCATAAACTGAATTGTTTGACATTGAAACTGTACTTATACTAAACTGAATTGTTTGAAATAGAACTGTTTTGACATTTAACTGTGTGTAAACAAAAACTATACTTATATTAAACTGAATCATTTGAATTAGAACTGTTTCACTAAACTGAATAACTTGAAATAGAAATGTTTTTGACTATTAAACTGTATACTTATGCTGAACTGAATTGTTTGAAATTGAACTGCTTGAAATAGAAATATTTTTGACTATTAAACTGTGTACATATGTTGAACTGAATTGTTTGAAATAAAACTGCTTATTTGCATAAGAATGTATTTGGCATTAAATAATCTACAAAGGTTGATATGCCATAAAACCAAACCAACAAACTTCCATGTGGTGCATCCATATTGTAATATGGATACTGCTACAGCTTGGAAGAAATCCCATATTATCTTATCAGTGAGATCCGACTTCAATATGATCAGTAACCTGTTAATAGCAGTCCAAATCTTCAATAGGCTCATGTTGACATTGCTTTTAGTTGATGAGATATTACTGGCAAGGTATTTGAACTGTTCAACTAATTTCAGAGGCTTGCCTCCTAAAGTGGACATGGCTCTTTCTTTAAAATACAAGAACTCTGTTTGTGTAACATAGAGATCAGTGCTTCTTGCTGCTTGTTTCAGGCTATGCAGTCAGGATTTGGCTTGGTTAGGTGGATTAGTGAGAAATGGTAGATCATCTCTGTTGTCTGGGTCTGTCAGATTTTCTGCAGGATATAATTTGCTTCTTGCCTTTTTTTAGTGAGAAACTATTTTTTTTTGTAAGATCTATTGATACTTGTGGTATGTAATTGTGGCAGATTATAAAAATACATGACATTAATGTATCTTTTTACATGACTTCAGTGACTATGTTGAAGGAGTCGGTTTTACCATCAGATGAGCAAACCATTGCCTTCATGTTTTTGTAAAGCATCATTATAACAATATGGTGAAGTGTTATGTAAGAATCCAATTATAAGAAAAGATCCAATAGTAAGAAAAGATCCAATAGTAAGAAAAGATCCAATAATACTGGATGAAAGAAATAGGCATTAACATAGCTGAATAGATATGCCACATTTACTCATCTCTGTCATAAATCTCTGATAAAACTGACTTTTTTCCTTTTAATTTTTGCTTCATTTGACTTGAGACAAATGACTTACTGCCTGCAATATTCAGCTGGATTTGAATAAAATATCACAGTAGTGCCCAAAAAGCTAATTTGAGAAAATTGCAAAGTTTGTCAAATTTTTTATTTAAATATTTTCAGTATTTTTTTTGTTTTTTGGGTTTTTTTTTTTTTGGCTCAACTGTATGTTCAGGGAAAGATGGAAGAAGGATTGAAATAGTTTTATACAACATAAAAGCATTTTTGCCTGGGATAGAACTTTGGGGACTTATCATATACAGCTATTCCTCTAGATTATTGTTTAGCAAACTGTTAAATACTTCTCGTGGTCCTTATCTTCAGATGCTCATGCTGTTATGGCTACAGTCCTTGTTTATATGTACCAGTTGACCTTCACTCATCTGGTTATTTGTAATCTACTTCCTTTACTAATTTGGTACAGATGTTAAATTAGTCAGGTTACAACAACAACCTGATAAACAATTGTTTCAGTTGCACTTGATTGTGTTACTTATTGATGTGATCTTGTAAACATAGGTACGTCATTCTAGCTTCTTTTCTCACATTTATAAATGTTATTTACTTTTATTTCATCCTGATTCTAGCTTCAGTGAATAAAGAAAGTACTTTCTATGCTGCAATTTGAAAGTATTACCCATTATCAATTAAAGATAAGGTTGAATGCTTGAAAAAACTGGACAGTGAAAAGCTTTTGTGATTATTATAACATTGGCTCTTCTGTAATATATTATAGAAATAAGCAAAGAAAAGTGCCATATCTTTTTGATAAAAATGGTTGAAAAAAATTAAAAGATTGCAAGAAAAAATTTATTAAAATCACCTCATGACATGGCTTAGATAAAAATCTATCATCAGCTTGTCATCATGGCAGCAGCCTACATAAGACAGTATAAGTCTTTATTCCTTCACCACTTCCACTTTAACTTTAATGCATCAGTTATTTTTTAAATTCATGATGCTGTAAAGTTTGGTAAAGTTGAATTTACTGCTTGTTGAGACAATTATTTTGTTGTTTGGAAGAAGAGTGTATGTATTATTAGGAAGAACATTGTGACAATTTTGGTAGGTTTTTCAGAAGTATTGAGATGGTTGTTGATGCGACGAAGATATTTACTTGAATCTTCATTCACTAAGGACCGATATTAGCATTAGTATATCTATGATATATTAATACTAAATAAACAGAAGAAAAAACTAGATAAGATCATTTACACATACAGAAATATTTAATATATATGCAATATACATTTAAGTGGTATTTAAAAGAATACACAAACATGTCCCAACAGATAAAATATGCACACCTTGTTTCATGAACAAGCAGTAAGTAAAAGGGGTATAAACACCATTTATTCAGTGTTGATATATCATGGATTTACTAAAGCTAATATTAGTCCTTCATGAGTAAAGATTTAACTAAATATCTCCCCTACTTCTAAGCAACATATGTTCAAGGTATATCAGGTGTGAAAAGTATTATATCTTCTGTTACTGGGAGAATATAAGAAAGTTTTGGTTGGTTGTTGTTGGTAGTCATCCTGACAAGTAGTCCTCCACCTGATTCCATTTCATTGTCTCTTTCCAAGGTAATAAGGAGAAAAGACCAAACATGGGGCATATCCAAACTTCTCCAAAAGTGACCATGGAGAAGGTCATAAAGATACTAATTCAAAACAGCTGTAGCCTCCTGTATATATAATGTGGTGTGCATATTTGGGTGAGAGATTGCTGTATCTGACCATTCCTGGTCATAAGAGTTTGGCCCTCAATCAAATCTCCAGATTACTACTGTTAGAGCTGTTAACAACATGGATTTGTTTTTGTTTTTTTAGACTACTTGCATGAACAAAACCCAAATGATTATTGTACCATTTTCCATCCGAGACTATCAGGACTATCATATATTAAAAAAAACAGGATGGGAGTAAAGATTTGTCAATTTCAACTTCTTCATCATAGGTCAGAGAAATAAAGAGAAGAGAAAATATATAGATCAGGTGATAGATAAATTGGTAGATTGATTTTAATTTACTTGTATTTATGGATATCTTTTATTTTGCATTTTTTAAATTCATAACGATATTTTATTCATATATAGTAAGTAAAGTTGGCAATCTTAGTTGAGGGTGACCCAAAGGCTCCCATTTCAATAGCTACTACACCTAGGTATAGTGGAGGGTGCTACTACTTTCCCAGGATTGCTCCACTTTACCCTTGATCCTTACCTTATAATGCTGGGTGTTAAGCAAGACAGAATCAAGTACCATTTTTTGAGTCTTTGGTATGACTCGACCTAGGATTGAACCCCGGTCTCCCAGGCCAGTGGCAAACAGTCTACTCATTTTTTGTTTTATTTGTTAAAGTATATTTTGATATAATATGAAATTTTAGAAACTGTTTTTCCTGTGAAAGCATATTTAGATAATATTTGAAAATTTACATCTAAAATCCAATCCAAACTTTTTGATATTCAGTAAGTTATACAAAACCATCCTTTCACAAAGAACCATTAACCAATAATATCACTCAATCAAATTGATAATTAACCAGACTTTATTCTGATGAAATACTTCAAAAACAAAGTGATCTTTATTTTTGATAACTACTACAGCTTCACAGTGATGCTCCACATGTAATTACAATTGTAAAAGTTGGCAAATAATCATTATCATCCTATAAAAAAATGCTGTCTTCCCTTCTGATCAATATACAAAGAACATAATCAAGTAAGATACAAGGGAAACTGAAAGACTTTTAATAATATCACCTTACACTATTCATTATTAGCCTTCATCTCTAAATCTGATTTTATAGAACATTAAATTAGTTGGTCAACTACATCATGATTTTCATGGTTACTTTTGAATTTTAAAAAAGTTGTAAAATTCAAAAGAATCCATTTAACTTTTAAAGGTGAATTACTATTAGGGCTAATCAATTCTTTTTTTTTTGCTTTTTATAAACTTTTACACCAAAGCTTATTTCATGTCCATATTCTAAGATTAATATAACTTCACTATATTGTTTCTATCATATCATTATCGTTGCAATTCAGGTATACTTTTTGTTTCAGATGTTAGAGAAATGGGTACAAATATTGAAATTCTGGAAAGTTTAAGGCAATTTTAACTAAACTTTTAAACTATCAAAGCTGCTGACAGAATCCAGGAAGTAGAAGGAAATAAGACTGATGGAATTGTCCAAAACTGGTGTATGTGTTTTAAAAATGGTGACTTGTCACTTGAAATAAACCTTCAAGTGGACAATCAGTAGACATTGATTATAAAGAATTACAATACAACTGCCAGAACTCAAAAGAGTTAAAAGCATAAAAAAAAATAAAAGCAACAAAAGAGTTAAAAGCATCAAAAGAGATAAAAGCGCCAAAAGAGATAAAAGCATCAAAAGAGATAAAAGCGCTAAAAGAGTTAAAAGCGTCAAAAGAGATAAAAGCACCAAAAGAGTTAAAAACATCAAAAGAGATAAAAGCACCAAAAAAGATAAAATCACCAAAAGAGATAAAAGCATTCATAGAGATAAAAGCATTAAAAGAGATAAAAGCACCAAAAAAGATAAAAGCATCTAAAGAGTTAAAAACATCAAAAGAGTTAAAAGCATCAAACGAGAAAAAAGCATCAAAAGAGATAAAAGCATCAAAAGAGATAAAAGCGCCAAAAGAGATAAAAGCATCTAAAGAGTTAAAAACATCAAAAGAGTTAAAAGCATCAAACGAGAAAAAAGCATCAAACGAGAAAAAAGCATCAAAAGAGATAAAAGCAACAAAAGAGTTAAAAGCATCAAAAGAGATAATAGCATCAAAAGAGATAAAAGCACCAAAAGAGTAAAAAACACCAAAAGAGATAAAAGCATCAAAAGAGTTAAAAGCATCAAAAGAGATAATAGCATCAAAAGAGATAAAAGCACCAAAAGAGATAAAAGCATTCATAGAGATAAAAGCACCAAAAGAGATAAAAGCACCAAAAGAGACAAAAGCATCTAAAGAGTTAAAAGCATCAAAAGAGATAAAAGCATCAAAAGAGTTAAAAGCATCAAAAGAGATAAAAGCACCAAAAGAGATAAAAGCGTCAAAAGAGATAAAAGCACCAAAAGAGATAAAAGGACCAAAAGAGATAAAAGTGCCAAAAGAGATAAAAGCATCAAAAGAGATAAAAGCATCAAAAGAGTTAAAAGCATCAAAAGAGATAAAAGCATCAAAAGAGATAAAAGCACCAAAAGAGATAAAAGCACCAAAAGAGATAATAGCATCAAAAGAGATAAAAGCATCAAAAGAGATAAAATGGCCAAATGAGATAAAAGCACCAAAAGAGATAAAAGCATCAAAAGAGATAAAAGCTACAAAAGAGATAAAAGCACCAAAGGAGATAAAAGCACCAAAGGAGATAAAAGCATCAAAAGAGATAAAAGCACCAAAAGAGATAAAAGCATCAAAAGAGATAAAAGCACCAAAAGAGATAAAAGCATCAAAAGAGATAAAAGCACCAAAAGAGATAAAAGGACCAAAAGAGATAAAAGTGCCAAAAGAGATAAAAGCATCAAAAGAGATAAAAGCATCAAAAGAGATAAAAGCATCAAAAGAGATAAAAGCATCAAAAGAGATAAAAGCACCAAAAGAGATCAAAGCAACAAAAGAGATAAAAGCACCAAAAGAGATAAAAGCATCAAAAGAGATAAAAGCATCAAAAGAGTTAAAAGCATCAAAAGAGATCAAAGCAACAAAAGAGATAAAAGCACCAAAAGAGATAAAAGCATCAAAAGAGATAAAAGCACCAAAAGAGATAAAAGCATCAAAAGAGATAAAAGCATCAAAAGAGATAAAAGCATCAAAAGAGATAAAAGTATCAAAAGAGATAAAAGCACCAAAAGAGATAATAGCATCAAAAGAGATAAAAGCATCAAAAGAGATAAAAGCACCAAAAGAGATAAAAGAATCAAAAGAGTTAAAAGCACCAAAAGAGATAAAAGCGCCAACAGAGATAAAAGTGCCAAAAGAGATAAAAGCACCAAAAGAGATAAAAGCACCAAAAGAGATAAAAGTGCCAAAAGAGATAAAAGCACCAAAAGAGATAAAAGTGCCAAAAGAGATAAAAGCACCAAAAGAGATAAAAGCATTCATAGAGATAAAAGCACCAAAAGAGATAATAGCACCAAAAGAGATAAAAGCATCAAAAGAGATAAAAGCACCAAAAGAGATAAAAGCACCAAAAGAGATAAAAGAATCAAAAGAGTTAAAAGCACCAAAAGAGATAAAAGAATCAAAAGAGTTAAAAGCACCAAAAGAGATAAAAGCGCCAAAAGAGATAAAAGTGCCAAAAGAGATAAAAGCACCAAAAGAGATAAAAGCACCAAAAGAGATAAAAGTGCCAAAAGAGATAAAAGCACCAAAAGAGATAAAAGTGCCAAAAGAGATAAAAGCACCAAAAGAGATAAAAGCATTCATAGAGATAAAAGCACCAAAAGAGATAATAGCACCAAAAGAGATAAAAGCATCAAAAGAGATAAAAGCACCAAAAGAGATAAAAGCACCAAAAGAGATAAAAGAATCAAAAGAGTTAAAAGCACCAAAAGAGATAAAAGCGCCAAAAGAGATAAAAGCACCAAAAGAGATAAAAGTGCCAAAAGAGATAAAAGCACCAAAAGAGATAAAAGTGCCAAAAGAGATAAAAGCACCAAAAGAGATAAAAGCATTCATAGAGATAAAAGCACCAAAAGAGATAAAAGCACCAAAAGAGATAAAAGCACCAAAAGAGATAAAAGCATCAAAAGAGATAAAAGTGCCAAAAGAGATAAAAGCATCAAAAGAGATAAAAGCACCAAAAGAGATAAAAGTGCCAAAAGAGATAAAAGCACCAAAAGAGATAAAAGTGCCAAAAGAGATAAAAGCACCAAAAGAGTTAAAAGCATCAAAAGAGATAAAAGCAACAAAAGAGTTAAAAGCATCAAAAGAGATAATAGCATCAAAAGAGATAAAAGTGCCAAAAGAGATAAAAGAATCAAAAGAGATAAAAGCATCAAAAGAGATAATAGCATCAAAAGAGATAAAAGTGCCAAAAGAGATAAAAGCACCAAAAGAGATAAAAGCATCAAAAGACATAAAAGCACCAAAAATAACATTTTGGGAGCTAAATTGTAGAGATTATACAGAAGCTTTAAAGAGGTTTGTCATGAATTCTTGTTGATTAAAAACAGAAAATATTTCATGATTCAAAAAAAGTTTTGTTGGTCATTTCTCCTCCTGAAAATAAAGAAAAAGAAACATACAAAGGAAACAAATTTATTTTCTGACATGATTTTTTTAAGAATAAATTTATAAATCTTGAGTGTATAATTGATTTTAGCATTTATGTAAATCTCAGTTCTTGATATCAATCCAAATTTCTTTATAGCTATCTATTCATCTGTCTACCTCATTCTATTCATATATATCTACAATTATATTTTCTATTTCTTGAAGTGCCAATCCACCAGAATTGATTTTACTTGTATCTAATAAAATCTACATTAAAAAGGAAAAAATAAAGTACATTATTCATCATGTAACCTGATATATTCTACTGATTTTCCTTAAATAGCTTCAATTATTTTACATTTTTAGCATAATACCTGTGACTGACAATAATTATAAGACTTTCTTTTTAAAAAGCATTAGCAAATTAACTTATTAGATTATATTTTCATTTTTACAGACATTTATTCTCATGCTTATCTCATATCCACATCTAAAAGTTATCCATGACTACATTATATAAAGGGGCAGTCCCATGGCATTGTGGTTAAAGTGCTGGACAACAACATCTTTGTAGGTTTACTACACTACTACTAATAATAATAATAATACAACTATTTTTTTTCTTTTTTTCTTTTTTTACTCCTTTGATAGTTTTTTTATACCAGCATTAGTAGATGGTCTTCCCTTGGAGTTTGAGTGACATTAAGTCTCTTCAAATCTCCAGGCCTCTTTTCAGTTATCTGGCCAAACTTAATAATACTATAGTTTGGATGGTCTCCACATGTGCTCCTCATTTCCAATTCCATCAGTCTCTTTACCAATCCTTTGTTGACTGTACTGAGTGTACCAATTACATATGATATGGCCATCACCTTCAGGTTCCATAGTTTTTATTATTATTATTATTATTATTATTATTATTATTATTATTATTATTATTATTATTATATTTTCATCTGTATGATTCAGTTGTACCTTTTTCTTCAGTTATCATACTGAAAGTAATAAGTATTGAGATTCTGGCAATTTTAAAAGATCATTTTAAAGTAAAAGCCATAAAGTTATATAATTCAAGAAGTTGGATGGAAATAATCTGATATTCAACTGCATTGGTTTTAAGTTTGGTTATTTGTCTTTTGAAATAAAATCTAAAAACAAACATTCATCTGTTGGTAATTAAGATGTTTTAAGCACAAAATAGAAGAGAAACTGGCCACCAGCCAACTGAGACTTTCAGAACAAGAGTCATTGAAAAGTGTTACATAAGTTTTAAAAAAACATACATAAACTCTTTTGAGTTTTTTCCTAAATTCCCAGTTGATTAAAAAACGAAAATACTTCTGATACACATTTTGATACATATCAATGAACTTCCTTATTCCAACACCATCAAAATTGGTGAATATCTTAAACAAATAAAACACAGTCTATACTGATTTTTAAAGATCAGATTTTTGTATACTTTATCAAGCTGAATGTAAATAATCCAATTCCAATGATAAAACGTCAGAGTTGTAGACATAAGAGCAAAATCTATTAAGTTATGAAACCTATTCCCGTTTTACCTTGTAATTCAAAGTAGATAAGTTCTACTGTAAATAATCAAATTCTCTGATACTTTGGCATATCAGAATGGTCTGAATCACAACTATTTTCATTTGGTACCATTATTAATAAAATCTCCCATGTTAGTAAGTTTATATCAAGGCAAACTAACATTTCAATATTTTAAAAAACATATTTTTAAAATTATATTATAATCTAAAAAAGATTAAAGTATCACCCATAAGTATTCTCCCTAATTTTTGATAAAAATTTAATTTTCTTTTAAAGATAAAAATATTTTACACCTTTCAAGCATGTTTTGCCAAATGGTTTTAGTTTAATAAAAATTTTACTGATTGGACTAATTAATGTTGATGATTATTAGGCTAGTGTTGATGAGGTCCTAGTGTACTTCCATTCTGCTCTATCCTCTGTATTTTCTTTATCCATTGTTAATGAGGTCAACACTTGCAATTCTCTAAGATAGCTGATGCTTCACCAATGAAGCCTAACAAAAGATTTGTCTGAAGTATGTTGTTATTGAGGGCATCTATCTGTATGCACATTCAAGTGCAGCTCAAACTTCTTGTGCAGATGAATCAGATACAAATTATATTTACCAGCTGTGTGAGCATACATGTCTAGGCAAATAGGAAGAGGATTCTTAAATGCAATATAGACATGGATCAAGAAACTCCTATACAACTATTTAATACTTAAAATACAAATAAGGCCATTTCAACATTGGAACCAAAACAGGAAACCACATTTAAAATGTTAGAATTACAACCAACACTTTATCTAATCTATTCTAAAATATAAAATCTGCGACTCAAGACTACAGTCAATAACTCAATAACTTGTATTAAATTACTTACACATTATTAGAATATTTCTCTAATATATATATATATATATATAGTAAGTATATTGGCCGACCATAGTCAAGGGTGACCGAAGGCTCCCACTCTTTTCCCTGGATTGCTCCCCTTACCCTTAATCTGTACCTTATAATGCTGAGTGTTAAGTACCATTTTTTGAGTCATTGATATGACTTGACCGAGGATTGAACCCCGGTCTCCCAGGCCATAGACACAACCTGCTCTCAGAACAGTGTAATGAGAAATTATGTTGCTATAGTCACACAATGCCGGTGAATTCAATAAAGGACGTAATTCGAAGGTAGGTTCCCAAGTTTGACAAACACCAGAAGAAGTCTGGAGGACATACAGGCCGAAACGTTGTAGAAATAACAATGTGGGGTTTAAAAGGGGCTTTTGGAGGTCAGGGGCTAAGGGCAAGGCTGTGTTGCCGTAAGATATCTGACTCCATATTTTGGTTATATTATTTTACCCCACGTTGATTGGCCGGCGCAATGCCTAGTCCAAAGAAAGTCCAAAAGAAATATACAAAAAGAAAAGATAGAAACAGATAAGAGACGAAAACATTTCTTCCATACTTTCCTTTATTTACTTGGTGAAGGGACTAACCGACGCTACGTCCCAAGACGTAGCGTGGTGCCCAAAACACCAGACAGCAAAATGATGTTGTTGGTTCGACGGACACTCCCCTGACAAGACTCGGTTCACAGAAGACTCAAAATTAAATGAAAACTGAAACATTTCGACAAAACTAAATTTTTTTTTTTTTAAAGTGCTCTAATTCAAAGAACTTTATTTTCCGGACACTCTCTCAGATAAGTTCCCGCAAATTTTACTAAAATTTGCAACACTTTATCTTTTCTATCCCTTTCTTTATTTTTTCCTAAAAATATATCCAGTTAAATACTAAATTTGGCATAAATGTCATTCTCTTAAGATCAAATTTTGCTTTAAATTCTTCATATTAAAATGTTATTCTCTCTAAAATCCTTTTTATCTCGACAATATCAGCTCCAGTCACTTTCCTGCCAGATCAAGACCAACGTCTCTCATACATATCTTGACAATATCAGCACCAGTTGCTTTCCTTCCCCATCAAAATCAATGTCACATACGTAACTCGAAAATATCGTCAGTTGTCAAAAGAACAGTCACACATACGAATAACCAAACTGTCTTATCAACATCAAGTCTGTTTCCCATTTTATGAAGAACTTTCTGTCTATTTCCTCATTTCAATGGAGAACTTGCTTTCGTATGCAACCGAAACAAAACAAACTCTTCTCTTCATTTGGGACAATTTCTTTCTGTTGTAGTTTTATGGGAATAATGTGAACATGAATATTATTATGGAGCAAAACTCTACTTTTCGTTTTCTTCGGGGAATCATCTCTTCGTATTTGTTTATATTTTGTTTGACTGGCTTTTTATGAGCCCCAACGTTCAGAGTGTAAGTTTTATTAAAACTCCAACGTGCATTCCGTTTTTGTTTTTTTGTTTTTCGTTTTTTTTTGGGGGGGGTGTAGTTGTTTTTTTCACCTTTTCCTACAAAAATAGTGGGATGTTTTTTTTTTTCTTCTTTTCTTTAAACCCTAGAAAAAATTTTGGGCAAATACAATTACATCGTTTAAGATGATAAACTAGAGAATAGAAAACGTAAGAATTTTGTAGACACGAGTGACGTCATAATTTCTTACATAAGCAAATTGCAATTCTAACTTCCGGGTCTTATTCAAATGTTCGAGCGACATGATCTCATTGATAGATAATTCGACTTGTTCCTCATTATTAACTTTTGGACATCATTTTCAACTATAGAAAATCACTAACTTTTTTCTTTACAAGTCCCATATCTTCATAATAATTGAGCGAAAAAACAGATTTTGAATTTTGTCCCTCACTAAGTGACTTTGCGCGTGCGCATACTTGTGAGCACATGTGCATCCAAGTACATAACGGACCTTACTGAATGAATATCGATAGGTGTCAGATAAAAAGGACCTGTAATACTTCATGTATTCTTTTTAGTTGTCAGTGTAAATTTAAATCAAAAATAAGATAATTATAAAAATAATTATAAAACAAAACAAAAAACATGAAGAGACTTACCCTGAGTTCTTTCTCATATCGTTCGATCTTGTCCAAAGATTGGTGCTTAAAATCAATACCTATTGGCATCGTACAAGGAAAAGTAAACCACTAATAAGTCTTCTTTCTTTATGTATATAATGAGAGAGAGAGGGGAAGGGAGGCTTTATTCTTGAATAATTTTAATGCATTAAAATAGAAACGAGCAGAATCGTTTTGTCAGCCCTCCGGTGGTGTAATGGTTAGCAAGCTCGACTAGCAAACCTACACGAATGAGTTCGAGTCTCATTGGGTGCCCCTTTCATATGGCCTTGTGCCACATCTAAGCAAAAAAAGCTTAGTAAATTTCCAGCCCATAAAACAAATCACGTGTGTTTGTTAAGTGTGAGCTTGTTGTCAAGTTGTATTCACCTTCAAACCGGTGTTGGTCGTTAGGGGTGACAAGTTCGAACTTGCTTTTTGACTAGATTGTTTAGCAGAACTGCTGAATAATCGACATAGAAAAATACAAAACGAATGCCTGTATTAATTTTCGGGGGCCAAAAGGCTAATTTATAAATACCGTTTTTAGAAATATTACTAATAAGCCACAAACCAATAATTAGCCAAAGCTTTTTTGGGTTTTTTTTTTTTTTTTTTTGTAATGATTTAATTTAATGTGTTAATTTTTTAAATTACATATATCAAATTATCTTTACGAAATCTGTCTATAAAGCAAGCAATCAAGCATTTATAAAGGCACTGAAATTATAGTTGCATTACAAACTCAAGTAGAAAAATAAAAGAAAATCATTTTGAGGCATACATTTTTTTTAAATGATTTCACATTTTATCCTTTATATTCTTGAGCTTTCTTTTGAGGCTCATCGTATTTAGAAACTTTCTAGAAACACTGAACCTTTATTCAATTCACTAGAGTGTTTGTTCTATTTGTTTCATTACAGACTACGGTTTATGCTAAAAGCTTTCTCATAATAGTTCATTCTTACTTTGTCCTAATGATACTGTGTCTGCTCATTCCATATTCTATGGCTGCCATAGCTACATTGCATTTTTACTTATTATGTCACACTTGTATCATCTGGTTGAGTCAATTACTACAAGTCGGAGGTGGGCAAACTATCTGGTGTACTGCTGTCGTAAATTTTTTGGCGCATAAATTTATTTGCTTTCATATATTTTGTATTCACTTTGATACTTCTTATGAAAGTTTGTGACTTTTTATAATGAGATCCTATATCAGTGACTTTTAACCAGAGAGTTACGGGGAGTAGTTGTCAAAATTTTAAATTGATGAAAAAAGAAAAAATTCAATGATAATCCTGCATCACTGAAAAATCCAAAATTTCCAATATTATTGATAATAATTATGGCCTCCTTTAAAAAATCATTTACTTGGGTTTTAATAAAGATTATTTGAAATGTAATCGGGCACCTTTTGATATGCTTCAATCCACTAATTTGGCTATGACCAGATATTTATATTACTTGTACTCTAATGCGTGTATTTAGATGCAGCGTGCAAAACAGATTAAAAGATCTTCTGTCTCATAATTCAGTCCCTTCTGCATTGCCGAAAAAAGAACTGTTCCATACAATTCAATTAAAAATATTTCAAATAATAACAAATATGTGTTTTCCATTAATAATCTGTGCTTGTAAAATCTGTAAAGAAAATATCAACTGCTTTCAAATCCTTCCAATTAAAAAAATAAGCTGTGTTCTTTCTATGATTGCTTGAATGTTTCACCAAAATCAGTGATGATTTCTAAATTGTTAATATATATGTAATATTATTATTTAGATATTATTTGATTAAATTAATTTTTCCGAAAATTTTTCTGAATAAAAATATCCTAAAGTCTAAAAATTTATTTCTAAGAAAAAAATGAAGCCGACCACGCGCGGCACTTGATTTGGCCAGAGTACAAAAGGGAGAAGTAATCCCAGACAATACTGCATCAAAAAGCTATCGGGCGCTATTTGTCGAGAACTACTATTGGGAGCCTCAGTACGAATTCGGGGACCAACTGTAAAGGCACGAGAAATTAGCCAGCAGAAGAGTTTCGTCAATCGCTTCTTGAATAACCGATAAATATTTTAAACTGTAAAGACAAGAAGCTTCCTTAGAAATAAAACCAAAATCAAACGAAAGTACGAATTTGGGGACCAACTATAAAGGCACGAAAAAATAGCCAGCAGAAAGGTTTCGTCAGTCGCTTCTTAAATAGCCGATAAATGTTTTAAAAAGGCAAGAAGCTTCCCAAGAAATAAAAGTAAAATTTAATGAAAGTCGACGACTGAAATTCTACCAAGTTAAACAACTGAAAGAAAATTCAACCGAGAATTCTGTTGAAAAGAACTGTAGCAAAAGGAATTTTCGTATTTTGGTTTGGCGCGTAATTTAATTCGACGCATAATTTCACCCAATCAAGATGAATTATCCTATTCACCTGGATCTCCTTTCTGGGAAGCAGAAATTGGGGAAGCTGCCAAACACAGCTTTTCGCAGAACGACTTGGTTCTGTACAGACGTCCCATCTGCCTGCTCTTAAATAGCAGCAGCAGCACCATGGACACAATAAGGGAAGCTATCTAATTTATGGATCACTTGCGTCTATTTCTCTTAGGCCAAGGGATCCCAGTGGAATATGAATTAGATAAATTCAATACGCCACAAACAGGAACAACTTTATTTCACCCCCAAAATTGGCTATGTCGATTGCGATGTCTAATTCCGCTCTAGCACCTAGCGACTACTTCACCTCTGGGCAACATTTTCTGGAGACATTCCGCTTCTCCCCGAAACAACCAGAAACACAAACTCACGGTGACTCCAAAGTTTATTTCCTCCAATGGCAAACATGACTTTCGCTACATACTGCGAACATACCTTCCTCGCACGTCCAACAATACACGTTGCTATCTCAACTCTCTCATAACTCCATTTCGTCTGTTTACTTCTTTCCTTTCCCACGAGGCTTGCAGCACAAACGCAAACACTATATTCCATGCAGCCATTAAAAACTATCATAAAAACTTTCCGACATCTTGAAACTTCTCTCCTTTATTTACATTTAAAACTTAGCGAGGAAGTAACCAAACACACACACGCACGTTACAAACTTTTCCTCACTAAAAATAAACACAATAATATCACTCCTACAGAACTTTAAGAAGACTCGAAATTAAATGAACACTGAAACATTTTGACAAAACTAAAAAGAAAAGAAAAATACTCAAATTCAAAGAACTTTGTTTTCTGTACACTCTCTCAGATAAATTCCCGCAAATTGTACTAAAATTTGCAACACCTTATCTTTTTTTATCCCTTTCTTTCTTGTTTCTTTGTATAAAATTCCTTTTTAAAAACTTTATTGTCTGTGTTATCTTTTTGAATCAGTATCCGAACTAGAAAGCTGCGGAACTCAATGTTTGAACTTACTGTTTGAACTTACCGTTTAATATTGCACACTAAAGCCCCCTAAAAACATTACCCAGTTAAATATTAAATTTGGCTTTAGTCAAATTTCATTGTCTTTCATATTCTTTTAAAAGTATTGATGAAATATGAGTCAGAAGAAAAATGAAAAGTAAAGAATTAAGAGCATTGACTAGTGAAACCAGCAATACATTTTAAAATTAATAGACGTATATTTTGCCCCTGATACACTTAAAAGTTTTTCCTTCAAATTTCCTGCAATGTAAACATATGTTTGCATATGTGCACATTTTTGCATAATGAATGATACGGTAAAGATCAAATGAGGTAAAAATCACAAAAAAAATGCAAATTAGCTGAAAGTAACAGAAAAAAATGATATGGTGAAAGAGAGCCACAAGTTTTATAATTTTATAAACAAATTAACTATACATTTTAGGTATTGACTATGTAAATTAATGGTATATGGACAAACCAATAAAAACAGAAAATCTTTTACAACTTTTGTTGGATATTGACTTGAAGATCCCCGTAAATTGTTTTGAATGGCATGCTTGAAGGAAATCGGACACTGGGAACAAAAATAATTACAGGAAACGCACCAGTTTTAGTTGAAAAGAAAGATGGTTACAAAAGATTCTGTGTTGATTTCAGAGCACCCAATAAAATTACAAAAAGAAAAAGAAACGCGCTCGAGCGCTCCCAGTTATTGACAACATACTGGTATCACTAAAGACAACAAAGTATTTTTCTGAGTTAAATTTAAAATTAGAGTACTGGCAAGTTAGACTACATGAAAATGAAGAAGAGAAAAGTGCATTCACTTGCCACAGGAGTTTGTTTCATTTTAATGTGATGCCATTTGGGCTCGCAAACAGGCCCGCTGTCTTCCAGGAATTGATATCAATTGCGTTACAGGGGCCGGAGGATTTTGCTCTCGCATATCTTGACGAATTTTTGATATTCCTCTTTGACACAATAAATGACCATTTAGAACACATAGAGAGTGTCTTGAATAATTTGCGAAAACATAATCTAAGATTCAAAACCCTAAGTTTGATTTTTTTAAGAGTCTCAGTACTTAGGATTAAGAGTAAGTGAAAAAAGGATAAAGCCGGATTTTGATAAATCACAGCTAAAAAAGCAGTTTCAACTTCTACCACAGTTAAGCAGGTGAGAACTTTTATTGGAATGACCGTGTATCATCGACGATTTTTTAAAGAATTTTTCTGATATTGCTGAGTCACTCATTAAACTGAGGGAGTATGCACATTTCCAATGGGATGATGCATGCCTTTAACAGGCCAAAGATAAAGTTCGCAAAGAGGTGATTCTTGCTTATCCTGACCCAAATAAAGACTATAGGCTTTATACTGATACTCTAATCAATCTATTGGTGCATGTTTGTTCTAGTTGATTTATGATCAAAAGGAGAGGAAAGAGGTTGAAAAGCTAATTTCTTTCTTATCCTATAAGTTAAGTGATATGTAGACAAGGTGGTCAACCATAAAGAAGAAGGCTTGTGCAATACATTATGCCCTTTAAAAACTAAACAACTATCTCTATAGTGTAACTTTCACTATCTATATAGATCATAAACCCTTAGAGCATTTACTAAATTCACTCAAGCAAAAAAAGAAAATTCAGACATGGCCTTTAAGTATGGCTGGCTATGATTGCAATATGCAATACCTCAAAGGTAAAGATAATGTTGGTGCAGATCTCTTGAAAAGTGCTGTAGATTAAATTAAGAACATTGATGACTCTGTTATTCAAGCGTGTTTTTCCAAGAGACAACGGACAAGAGGAATGGATTAAATTTTGCTTATTTTTAAATAAACAAAAGTTGGTATGTCAGAAGAGATACGGGCCTTCTTCTATCAGATAATGGGCCAGGAGGAAAGTGGGTGTAAGTCGTTCTTGAGTAGCTGGTTTGGTATTGTGGCACAGTGAGTGATGTGGGTAGGTAAGCTATAAGTCGTCTGTTATAGTGTTGGAATGCGAGCTTGATTAATAGGGCATCAGGTCTTTTGTTTTTCTCCGAATGCGACGCGTGACGATCTTCGTTCTCGAGGTCTGGGAGCCGACTGCTTTTTTTTAACTGTAGCAGAAAGAACTTCGTATTTTTGTTTGGCGCGTAAATTATGCGTCGCCATAGGTGTAGCAAAAGTCGGATTTGCTATTTAAGGACAGAAATGATGTAGTCACCCATGAATGTGTGGTCCTGGTTGTTGTAGGAGAAAAACATGAAAGTCTCCAGAAAATGTTGCCCAGGAATGAGGTAGCTGGATGTCTGAGTGGAATTGCGCGTCGCTGTCGACATAGCAAAAGTTAGAGGCGACATAAAGGTGTTCCTGTGTGTGGTTGATTCCATGCATCTAATTCATGTTCAACTGGGAACCCTTGGTCTAAGAGAATAGACTCAAGAGGCCCATAAATTAGATGGCTTTCCTCATGGTGTTGTGATGCTGTTGCTATGCAGGGAGCGGACAGAAAGTGCATCCGTCCAGTTCTAAAAGTTCTGAGGAAGGGAGTGTTTGGAGGGCTTTCACAATTTTTATGTTGCCCGGAAAAATGGTCCGAGCTTAATAGGATAAGTCATCCTCATTGGGTGAAAATATGTGACGACCATAACGGTCAAATTAATTTACGCGCCAAACAAAAATACGAAGTTCTTTCTGCTAAAGAACTTTCGTTGACCATTTTATAGTCGCGTTTTAGTCGAATCTGCTCAAAAAAAATTTGGAGGGGAAAGTTCCTGATTAGTTGAAAAAAGGGATCTTTTTAATTGCAAATATAAAGTTACATTTCAAACGGTTGGAAGCGCGGAGCTTACCTGCGCAACGATGTGTTTTATTCATTTATATTCGTCTAGACAACATCCGGCTTTTGAAATGCACGTTTGTGGTGTTTTATTTGTTTGTTTATTTATTCATTTTACTTGTGAGTTAGTTTGGAATGTATTAGTAAGTCAGAAGAGTACAACCCTCTCATAGATACAGACGATAGGAATTACGTAATTAGTGCAATAAATTCGAACTTCTTCTAGCCGAAAGAGTTTGCCTGGTGCAAAAATACCGAAAATCCGGCACTGCAGGGGATGGACGTAATCAGAGCACAGGAATCTGACAAAGACATTTTAGACTTAAAGAATAGAATTAAGAATGTTAGGACAATTAAAATAGAACAAAAAAAGAATAAAGTGTACAACTTGTCTCAACCTGATGAACCTCTGATTTGATTGTATGTACCACCACACCTGAAAAAGAGTGTGTGCTGGTGCAATACCATGATGACAATAGCTATATGGGCATGGAAAAGGCACTTCATACAATCAAACAAAAATAATTCTGGCCTGATTTGTTAAGAGATAAACAAGATCGTAGGTAAATGAATACTATGCCAAACTAGAAATTTAGGAAAACATCAACCCCACAGGCAGGAATGCGATTTCCCACCTTTTCTCTTCACTAAGCTTGCTTTGGATATCTCCAGACTCTATCCGAAAACTCATTCGGGTAACCGATATATAGTTACATTTGTAGCAGAAAGAATTTCGTATTTTTGTTTGGCGCGTAATCTAATTCGACCGTTAGAATCGACGCATAATTTCCCCCAATCAGGATGACTTATCCTATTCATCCCGGACCATCTTTCCGGGCAGCACAATTTGAGGAAGCCACCAAACGCTTTCTCTTTCTCAGAACTCTTCAAAGAGGACAGACGCCTTACTGTCTGCTCTCTCCAATAGCAGCAGCTCCACCACCATGAGGAAAGCCATCTAATTAATGGGCCCCTTGCGTTTATTCTCTTAGACCTAGGATTCCCAGTTGAATATGAATTAGATGAATTCATTACGCCACACACAGGAACAACTTTTAGTCGCCTCCAGTATTGGCTATGTCGGCTGCGATGCAAAATTCCGCTCCGACACCTAGCTACTTCATATCTGGACAACATTTTCTGGAGACATTCACGCTTCTCCCCGAAACAACCAGAACCACAAACTCATGGGTGACTACAACGTTCCTGTCCTCAACCAGCAATCATGACTTTTGCTACACTTATGGCGACATATCTCACTCACGCATTCAACAATGCCTTAACCTAACAATGCACATCTTCACTCAGGCATTTAGCTGCAAAAATGCTTTCTCAACTCTATAACAACTTCATTTCGTTTCATTACTTCTTTCCTTTCTACGAGACTTGCAGCATAAACGTAAACCCCTTATTCCATGCTGCCATTAAAAACCATCATATAAAACCTTACGTCATCTCCTTCGTTCATCATCTCTCTCATTTATTTACCTTTAAAACCTAGCGAGGAAACAACAACGTAAATAACGTAAAACACACACAACAATATATTCTTCGCTAAACATTCATGTATATGTACAATGGTTGGCTTGAAGCTTTTGTGGTCCCTAACAGTAAGGCTGATACAGTGGCACATCGATACATTTTTTTGCAAGGTTTGGGGCACCACTTCGGCTTTTAACTGACAATGGTCCTGAAAATATCAATACGATCATGAAGAAGACATTAAAGGATCTAAATGTGCATCATGTGACGATGTCATTTTCTCACCACCACCCCCAGTGTAATGTTAAGAGGTTTCACAGAACGATGTATGATGTTTTAGTGAAGAAAATTGGGAGGAACGAGTAATCATTGGACATATACTTGAACCAGATGTTGGCGGCTGTCAGGTTTTATGTTAGTACATCTGTCGGGGTACGGGAAGGTTTTTGGTCTTTTTTCTAAGGACGGAAGAAAGGAAGATTACTATATGAGATACCTTTTAAATATTAAACTTTATTCTTCTTGAATTTCAACTTTATTTTGTTTGGCTTTTACTCTGTTGTGAGGAGTGTCTTCCTGGACTATTTGAGTACAGTCGTCTCTCCCAAATAATGTGTTGAAATATATTAGTCGCTTTCGGTGGTTGATAAGCCCAAATTAGTGTTCTTAAGTTGCTTGTTTCGGTGAATCGGATCGCTAGCAACAGACATGGTGTCAGACGACAAATCAATTATACGTACGTTGCTAGCAGCTGCGTGAAAGGGTGTCCTTTCTGTCTGAGGGGTCCTGCTGAAGTGTGGTCGTCATCCCTACTTCCTATTATGGACTTCTAGTAATTTCTGCACTTTTTGGATGTAGTTTATTTTATTTTTATTTTTCTAATCGCTACAAAACCAAAATTTCTTCTCCATACTATCTGCTCTATAACAGGGATGTATAAAAGAAATTATGTAAGCCCTTCCACAGTTATGACTCCTTAACCATCACCTAATAACAAAGATTGTATGATTGGTTATGGCCATTGTCGGCGACCAATCAGAACACACAAGACATACATTAGATTTAGTTTTGAGTATATATTCTACTGCATAGAGTTTTCTCTCTCTTTTGCTGCAACTATTCGAGGATACACATATCCAAGAAGCTAGCTACTTTGAAGAGCCGTTGACTACGTTAAAGTCGAAATTACAAGTGGGGCAGAAACACAACACGGTTGACAAGATAAGTTACAAGGACAATTATTTTGCACCCCTTTAATACTTATTAATACACTTTATTCTGCAGCTTATCGTAATTATCAATAACATTTTATCCAGCAGCCGACACAATACTAATTGATAATTCTTACAATGCTCCCTATATGCTATTATTGATGACTCTCATATGACTATCTACACTATGTATTACAATTTATACTACGTTTGTTGCAAATGTTGACATGTTTTATTAATACACTGTTTTGTTAAAAAAAAAAACACGTATCCTGTTTTCTTTTCCGTTGCGTTTATTCTTATCTTATCCTTGTATTCGTAAGAGTTATTCTGTCGTTAGATAATATATCAAGGCCTCGCCGTATATATTATGGCAATGAACATCATGAAATTGTCCTGCAAGAAATGCATCACACTTTCCACTTTAGTAACATGAAGAAAACGAGGAGAAGAGCAATGGATGAGTCCCTTGCAAAGACTAAGGACGTGAAGTTTAAAGTCGGTGATTTTGTTTACTATAGAAATCACCATAGGAGAGGAAAATTGAACGTACGTATTACGTGGTTGTCGAAAAGACTGGGCCTGTCTCTTTCAGAATCAGAGACCAATTGACCGGCTCATCACGAAGGTACACGCTGAGCAGCTTCGAGCGGCGTCCATTGAAGAATGAGAAATTCCCGCAACAGAGAAGCTATTACCAAAATTTTTATTCGCTCCTTCGGTAGACTCCAGCGACTTTGTCAATGAATCTAGAGCGGAAAGGGCTGACCTTCCAATGCGCAAGTGTCGACATCAACGTGAGAACTTAGACGACGAGTCTGATGTCCAATAAATGGAGCGCCTGATTATGAAACGAAGCGAATAAGAACGTTATCAAACGTTGATACAGAGGCGAGCTTGGAAGGCAGAGCTAGCCGCTTATCCACTCACAAGGACGATTTTTGCATTTGAAAGGGGTCACAAATAAATCAGCCAGCAGGGAAGTTTGGGCTTGGTAGGATTGAAACTCATACAGGTCCCTTAGATGAATGTATCGGTAACCAATGTTTGTATCACCGAAAGGAAATCTAAGAATGAGCAATTGAAATGAATAGCTAGTTAGTAAGAATTGGTCTGGGATACGATTAGTCCCTTGGTCAGGTTGCACATCCATCATTTCCAAATAGAATCATGTCTATGGGGATTTTCTCTTACCTTCTTTCCTTCATATATTTCTTCTATATTACATTGATCGACATGCACAGAATTCGAATATAGTATGATCAAAATAAAGCAGTTATGTGTGTTATCAAGAATCTGGACAAAAAAACGTTTGGTATTGGTCGAATATCATTTACTCACAGTCAGTTTTAAAACTGAGGCGTAGTTACCGCTATTGATCGGTTAGTTATGTATCGAGGTTTCGCCATACAGCGTAAAGGAAAGCGAACATTTTGGAGGGAACAAAAATAACAGAATATGCCCCTGTTACCAAAAGTAAACAGGACGCAGGTGTTCCTCCGGTGGAAATGCTGCGTAAACTGCGTGGGTGGCATGCTAGAAAGAGACGTGTAAGCAACAGGTTGGAGGAGGTGTCACTACAAGAATACTCGTGGGCATCCAGAATATTCTATAACCACGGAGATTTCGCCCTGGAGAGGAACATTTCAAAGAGGATCTGTACCGTCCGCCCCAATGTGTGCAAGCTCAATCATCTTCGACTCTCTCTCTCTCTCTCTCTCTCTCTCTCTCTCTCTCTCTCTCTCTTACCCGTCCGTACATTTTGGGTAATAAAAGGAAAAGAAAAAAGCTGATTATATTTTTATACATCAGTGTTGTCATCTTTTTCTGCTATATAACACTTTGAGATTCAAATGGATCATGCAATTCAGACCAGAAGACCATATCTAATAATGGTGGCAAAGTAAAAAGTACCTGAGGATTTTGTTGTTCCAACTGTAAGTGAAAAACTGGAACTTGCTAAAGAACTAAAAAAGCATCGAAATATGATGATAACACTGGAGCCAATCATTTCAAAAGTGCTGAGAACAATCCTAAAAAGCCTAGAAAAAAAGCTGGAGAAACTGGAGATCCAAAAAAGAATGAAGACCATCCAGAACTAATAAGATCCCCTAAAATACCAAAGAGGGCATTGGAATATTGAGGAGACCTTCTGTCATTCAATTCTCATTACAAAAACACTGAGTGAATGAAATATGATAGTATGCTATTAGGAAATGCGACCATGTTGAAATTGCTATTTTATGTCTGTAGGTAACAAAGAGATACTGAGTGTTTTTGAAATTAGGATTTTATTCCCAATGGATAAAAAAAAACAACAAAGGAACAATTGCATAATTTATATACGACACTGAAATTTTCCATGAACTTGTATTTTATAGCCGACTACAGCTTACAGGGCTGTTAATAGTGGAGCTTATGAAGGAACTCTCAGGAAAAGAAAACAAATGATCTAGCGATCATCAGGTGGGAAAAGCAAATCAACAAAGATAAATACAACCTTCTTAAATACAAGACCCTTATTGTTTATTTCCTTGGCGGTCACTCGGAAGATGGTATATATACAGTAACTTGTATCTGATAGTATGAAGTTATTCTTTATTTTGGGACTTTGTCACTTCTCTAGTCTTCTTTGACAATAATTACTTTTCCAGTCTTCTATTATTTTTCATTAAATTTGCACGTCCTCATATTTTATTGTTGAAATATCATCCAGCCATGCAGTTTGACTGATGATTATTTATGTGTAAATTTACAGATTTTGTGTTTCAAAATTTCTTTGAAAAATAAATGTCAAGTTATATTGATGTTACCAAACTATAGTTTTCTGTTGTATATGTCATAAGACTTTAATGATCAAATGTAACAGTTTTGATCTACAATTTCATTTTCCCGGTCTAGTAATATTAGAACTTAAAAAATTGTTATTGAATTGTTTATTACAAGTTCTTACAAGAGAATAGAACCAAGGAAATATGTCAGAAAACTTATTTTTAGTTTTTTAGAGAAAGAGAAATAACAGTAATGAAAGTGAAGACTTGTGTGATAATCAAGATAGCTTCACAATCTGAAAACAAAGTTGTCACTTAATGAATTCAATAAATTATTAAAATATATAGACTTTGAAATTGAAAGAATAAAATCAAAATAAAATCACTGCATGAATCAAAATAATTAAAGGTCTAAGCTGATAAAAATTGCTGGAAACAGATCCCTGAAAAATACCTAGGAAAAGTCAGCTTCAGGAAAATTCTGATAATTCTCCTTTAAAAGACAACTATATTTTCTGGAGAATATTGTCTAACTCAAAAAATTAACATAATTATTTGTACTTTTACTTTTGAGGCTTAGAAGGGACAAAAGAAAATAACAAGTTTCAAACTAAATTCTGTAGTGACAACATGTAAACATAAAAATTTCTTTTTACTCAACGACATTCATTTTTTCCCTTCTGATACATCATCGTTAGTGTTATGTCCTGGTGTGAAAAATATATACTGCAAGATTTAATCAAGAATTCACACATAAATGATTATTACACACTAATGGATGTACTTATTCAGTTTACATTTAAGATCATTATTAATAATTTTAGTGATTGTATATTCTTGTTAGGGTCCAGAAATATTTTGGATTCTCTTTTATACCAATTATTGTATACTTATTATTGTTGAAAAGATAGATTTGTTGTAAATCTGACACTATGATAGAAATATGTGGAAAGTTGGATAAATCAAGAAGTTCTTAAAGATGAAATAAAGCTGAATGAAATATCACACATCTAAATTTGAGTTAAGTATTTGATTTATCCAACTTTCCACACATTTCTACCATACTTTTTATTGAAAACCCCTGAGGTATTTCTTGTCTTTTAAAGATAAAAATGACTCCATTTTTTTCTTACATAAAATTATGATCTCATAAAGCATATGAATACACGAATGCAACAAAGAAAAATCCATGTCACACACACACACACACACACACACAAACACACACACACACACACACACACACATATATATATATATATATATATATGGAAGGTATGTCAGAAATACCTCCCACATTTTAAACTGTCACTTGTGTGGTGCAAGTGAACTTAGGCAAGATATGATCAGTTATGATGGTGGCTTGCACTGGTGCATTTTCTGTTGAAACATTTTTTAAACTAATGAATCTGTAATTGCTACATAGAGAATTTTTCATGCTAATTTCATATTGCATCAGAGTGATGCTGTTCCAGATAGAATTTTCAATTCATAATAATATCAAATTTCTAAAATCTGTAAGACATTAGCTAGATGGAGAAACCATTACCACTTGCCTAAGTTCACTTGCTCTAAACAGGTAGGAGGTGTTTCTGTTGCATATATACAGGGTGTGATAGGCAAATTGTCATCTAAATTATGCAAAAATGAAAATAACACTGATATCTTATTTTATCGGGTGCATTTACCAAAATTACATGAAACTATCTTGAAATGCAACAGATTTAACTTATTAAAAGAAATCACTTTTAACTTATAGTACTTGCTCCTGATGACACCTGAATTTCCTACTAGCTTTTCTGATGTTCTCTTTGTTTAATTTGGTAAATTTGGCCTTATCCTTGCCTTTAGTTTATCTACACCAATTTTTGTTGGTCTCTTAGTCAACCATGTCCTATGCACAATAACCAAGGAGATAGCAATCTGGGCAGTTATGCAACCAGATGTTAGGAGTAATATGGTCACAAAAGATTTCTGATAGCCAAGACTGAATTGTCCTGCTTATGTGGCAAAGAGCAGAGTCCTAAAATGAGATGTATGGTCTTTCAGTAGCCACCTTTTCAGTCCAGGACAGCACTACCTCCTCCAGGCAGTTGATGTAGGCCTTTTTGTTGAGTATGAGACCATGTGTGAAGATAAATGGAGGCATAATGTATACTCCAAACACCATGATGTGGACTGGGTGTTTGGTTTGTTTTGGTTACTATCAATACATCTTGAGAGGTCTGAACAAGTCAACAGTTGTTCAGTAAGTTCACTATCTGATCCTGGCAAAATTTTTCTCATCTGAAAAAAAACCAAAGCATTTCCAATTAGAGGGGATCCTTGAGTTTGTTGGAAAGTTTTGTAGCATGGTCTTTCCTCTTGTCCTTTATGAACTGTGATAAAAACTGGCTCTTTCTCATTTTGTATGAGAAATAGCAAATGTCTTCATGCACTAACTGCCTAATAAGAAATATAGACTCTTCCATGTACCTGGCTATGAACCTGAAAGACTTTCTGTGATTGTTGTCAGTCATAGCTTGGATCTCATCAAAAAATTCAGTTCTTTTCTTATCAAAATGATCTGAGTAAGGCTTCTGAGCTGCCATAGTTTATAATCACCATTAGACTCCTGAAACTCTTTTCAAATCCTCTGCACTCTCCTCAGATTGACATTGAAACACTGTGAAATCTTTGTATTGAAGCTTCTGGCATGAATGTCAGGCAGTACAGCATGCTGTTTCCAAATTTCTGGAGGAGTGAATTGCATCATAAAGCTGGTTTCCTCACAGACAGTGTCCAACTTACTCTAGTTTGCTGCACAGTAGACAAAACCTGAAACAAAAAAAGTTTGGTTTCTTTTTTTTGGCCTACCTCATCTGTAGTGTCCAATAACAAATTTTTCTCAAGAATAACTTTCAATACTCTGTTATCCAAATGAAAAACCCTCACACAACACCAGTTGAAATCTTGTGATAAAAATAATGAAAAATCAAAAAATTTGTTCCTCAAAATACTTAATCTCAGAATTTATACAAAAAATAAAAAAAATAAACTGATAAAAATAGATATAAGACATATACATATCTAAAATTAACTTTTTAATCATCCTGAAGAATATTTTAAATCATATTTGTTATCATCATCATCCTCATCATCACTTGATTTCATAAACTAAGATATTGGAAGGGATTCCATGTCTACTAAAATTCCATCAATAGCTGGCAAAACTTACATGATACAGGCAATTTTCATCACTAAAAAAACAGCCAGTGTTATAAATTTTTTGCTTTGTGGCAAAAGTTTGATCTTCACAAGGCATACAATACTGAAAAAAAAGAAGACTCATTTCTCAAAGTCCCTCCTATTTTGGCAAACTTGTCTCTGGTAAAAGGAGCAGAGTAATACCATGGAAGAGATACAGGAACTACTTATAAAAGACATTCAATAGAAGCTACTAACAGAGAGTTATACGGATTTCCAGGGAGTCTCGATATCTGAAGCAAATTGCAGACCTTGAATAGAAGAAAAAAGCCAATACTCAAAAACCATGGATTCATCCAGCTGCCTGACTTTCTCCTGTAAATACTGTGACCCCCCATAAAAAAACAAAAGCAAAGGAAAAAAAAAACAAAAAAAAAACATCTATAGTCCTAAAAAATCACATTCTCTCTTGGTATGTAAAGCAGATTGTAGTTATTTGGGATTTTTTTTGTTCTTGTTTTTTTTTTTTTTAACTAAATAACAAATCTAACAATCTGCAAATATCTTTAGTGATCAGACTAAAAGGAATCTAATAAAATCATAACAGAAGACAATAAACATATTGTGAATAGAAAGAGAATCATCCAAGATTAACAAGTAAAAAATAGATTGATGCTTGGAACAAAACAAATAGATATAATTTCCATTAATTTGAATATATATATATATATATATATATATATATATATATATATATATCTGAAGATAAATTAAAAATTAACCTTATAATATTTGGCTGCTGTGTGATAATTGAGAAGATAATTGTGGGTGTGACTCAGTTATGTAACTAAGATTAAGAAATATTTTTAAAAAATAAATGAATTTCAGCAAGTAAATGAATCTGTTCAATATAATTGTTTTTATAAATCAGACAATTGGCTATTACTTTTCAGAACAAAGACCCCCAACTCCCTGTAGCCAAAAGAGTCAGAGAAGCTGGCTAATATCATATAAGGAAAAACAATAGAAAACAAAAATCATGTATGATGAAAGTTATGGGAAGGAAATAGCTTTAAAGAAATTCAGTCAACATATCTATTATGAGAAAGTGGCAAAACATTTTAAAACAAATACAGGATGAGCTAAAAGTGATGTTACTGTAATATTATTATTATATCAATTCTATCATTTCAACTAAATAAAGTGTATGCCAAATTAATTATGAATTAAGTAGATTTTGGCACAAGGTCTTTTTACTGAGAGAAAGCGGGATCAAGGACAAAAATTGAGTAGTTTCTTCAGCATTTCCAATTTGAAATACCTTGATTGAAGAGTGATCCTAACCCTTCCACTTTTTGTACAATAGGTAGGTGCTTCCTTGGAGGTGGAATATCCCTGGGACTAAGTGGTGCAATTGTTACTTCTTTGCAATGAATGTCCTAGGACAGCAATCAGAGAATCTACAATTTTTTCCTGATGATAGCTTTTGAAAGCATTTTCATTTTGCTCAAATCAATGTATCACACCTGTTATAATTTCTGATCAGAAAATTATAAAGGAATAAAATTTCGAATACATACTTTTGAACTTTTTGTAAATTTCATTCCTTTGCAATTTCTGAAATTGAAATATAATTGTATTGATAAAATGAATTTTTTTTTTTTACTTAAAATACAACTATGTTAAATTAATAATATCATATTAACTTTTGTCTGACCCTTTATATTTGCCTGTTCATATCAAAATTAGCATATGTGTGTGTGTGTGTGTGTGTGTGTGTGTGTGTGTGTGTGTGTGTGTGTGTGTGTGAATGGTTATATGAGTTGTGTTTTATGTGTGTAAAGGTGTGTACAAACAGTGGAAGTGGCCAGTGGCATGGCCGTCGAAATGATACCATTATTGCGTATTATTGTGATGGCCACGCCAGTGGCCTCCATATTCTCATGTCACCAGTGCTTTTTCCTATGGATGACTTAGTTTATCATAAACTCCAGATGTTTTTCACCAGCATTTGTTATTTTTCTAGGCCTCTCAATTGTTTTTTCATACACAATTGTACAACAATTTTCTTACATTATTTCTTCAAATGAAAAGGGAATTTTCTTGAATCTTTCTTCTAAATGATGGGATTCAAAAATTGCAAGGATAAAATGAAAATTCATTCAAGTTGAGGATCATTTTTTATCAGGTGTTGAAGAAATTTTTTTAAAATGTTCACATAGCTAAAAAAAAATTAACTCTGTAATTAATATTTAAGGGTAATTTCCCTTCATTTTCAATATTATAGTCAGATCAGTTTAGGTTTTTTTCTCTCTATTCTTTGAGGTAGATATTTTCACCTACAACACACCCAGAAGTCAGCTACATATGTGTATCAAATTTGGTGAAAATCAATTAAATGCTTTTTTTCGCATGTGATTCTTGTCAGTGTATATCTTCATATTTGTATAAAATTATCTTTCTCCTGATTGAAAGCGTGTGTATATGGAAAGATATTCATACTTAGATGTATGTGCATAGAAGTCTTTGTGTTTACATTTTTATATATTAAATGTATGTGAGTGCGTATATCATATTCTTTGTGGATCTCCAGAAAGATTTTCACCAAATTTTGCATGTAAACTTTCTTTTGTTTGGTTCTTAACAAATAACCAAAAGGAGTTTCAAAATATTATCCCGATTTACAATAATATCCATGAGATTTAACACAAACAAATCTTTTTTCCAATAGAATTATTGTCATGAAAACAATTGCCTTTTTATTCCTATTTCTGTTAAAGTCTACTTTTAGTGGTGGCCCTTAATCTCAATATCAATTCAAATCCTATTTATAGAATTTATATTATAATTACTTACTAAAAGAATTTTAAAAATATATACTATAATTAGTTAAACAAATAACTGAGGGGTTGGGGGTGAAGTTGATAAAAACATTAAAAGACATCAATTTAATGAATGAAGTACAAAAAGATTTAATTTCTTTTACAATGGTTTCAACCAAAAAAAAATGAAAAATATACAAAAACAAAATCAGATTATGGGCAATGCCTTCTCCTTTGATTCTCTTAATAATCAAAAAACAGCATTTCTTGTAAATTCTTGTAGGTGTCTTTTTTCCTAATATTATTATCTTTTCTTAAAGCATAACTCTTGGGGGCGGCTGATTTTGGATAATGTTTTTTTTAAGTTATGTGCATGTCTATGTGTATAAGATTAAGTAAAATACAAATGTGTATGTGTATTCCAATGTGAATAAAGCACACCTGCACTATATGACATCAAACAGATCTAAAAATTTCTTCCTCTGCCTTTTTTTTTTACATTGGCATTTAGGGTTGATACAAGACAATGAATTCTGGAGCTTTGTGCTTTGGATAAAACATATCTAAATTCAACATGGATTTATGTAATACTTAACATGGCTGCTTTTTGTTCTTTATAGACGTTTTTTTAAGAAAAAAAGAAATGATAAATTTGAATTTTTACAACAACTAACTCCAAAAGATTTATCTAAAATGGAGACTTTCAAGAATAATCTCTTTCAGTTAGTTGGTTTTATAAAACTATCTGCTGTAAACAATTTTTATTTTATTTGGCTAATCCAACAGAAGACAATTGACTGGAACCAGTCAGGATTTTGAGAAATATATATCTATAATTTATACATGAGGATTTTGAAAAATATGGATCTTATGGGTCTAGATGTCATGTGATAATTTTGAGAAATCTGAATCTAAGCATCATATAAGGATATTGAAAAATACAAATCTAGGCATTATATGAGAATTTGGGTAAATATGGGTCATTTGATGATTTTAAAGAATTTTTCTAGTAAAACTATCAAAGGAAATATCTAAACAGTAAAAATAAAAATTTCATGAAGTTCCAAGGTGTCTACCCGATGAAACCTCATTATGTATTTCTAAAAACTATAATATTGTTTATTCCTATGCAGTCAAAGATCATTTTGGTATTTTCTTTGCAAAAAAAAAAAAAAAAAAAGAATAAATTGATTCAATAGAGACTTTGCTGTTATGCAAGGATTAAAATGTTTGCCTTACAAGCCAGTTATTAAAATTCTATTCCTAACTGATACAGCCATATTGGTGGTTGCGGGTTAAATTTGGCTGAGTCCAACAATATATATCATGAAACAATATCTACACATTGAGTTCATTATCGATTAACAACCACTTACTTTAATGCTTTTCAAAAAAGCATGAACCTAATCCTCCCTTTGTTCTCCAGTCAGTTATCTTCCTGGATTTGGAAGTCCTTTGCTAACTTAACAGATACTAAATGAAATATCATTTTTGCAACAGGGAAAATTGTTCACTGGATTATTTAGTATAATAAGCCTTTGATTTCAGTATCATAGCCATATATAGGTAGGTGTCTATACAAATAGCTATATATCTATTCTGTTAATGCTTTTGGTTATAAAATCACTTCCATTCAGATGATGCTAGACCTTTAGCAAAACATGATCTGATTCCCAAAAGATTTTTTATTCTTTATTTTGTTGAGTTAATTGATTGATTGATGAAATGAATTTAAATCTTAATAACCAAATGAATTATTATTTCAACATTAAACTAAAAAATGAATAAAGTTATGAAGCATAAATTTCTTTTGCATTTTTTTCAATTTTTTTTAATCTATTTTACTTGTTACTTTATAGTTTAATTATATTTCCCTCAAATTGATCTTTCTTTGGGGCTAAATTTAATTGGTGTGTTTTTCATTCAATCATGTGATAAGTTTGGGAAATTTTGTCACTTTCAGTTCAAATTATAAAGGAATACTTGAAGGACTTTTTCATTGTTTTTGTTCTTTCTTTAAATATATAAAATTCTATTGATTTTATCTAAATTAACAATTAAGAAGTTTCTCTTTCTTTCCTTAATAGATAACAAATTGATCAGATAAAATACTACCTAATTTGGTATATGTACTTATTGGAACCAGGGAAAAGTTTAGCATAAAATGATATTGTCCTTCAAAGGAAAAGAGGAACTCTCATTGAGAGGGTGTCTAATAATAATTAGTGAGAAGCCATGTTGCTGCATGACATAACTAATAAGTAGAATTTAATTTTCCAATCTTCAAAAGAAAAAGAATTAGTAAATTGTCATACTACAATAATTATTTACATTTAATTAAATATTACTAATTAGGCTTATAAATAGTAGTTTAAATTGAAGATGCAAAATAATTATATAGCACTGAGAAATTTTTTCATGTGATAATATTAACTTTATAAAATTTTAAATAGATTGATTTATTCTTTATTTTATGATTAATTGTTCAGTATATAGAAACATTTTTTTAAAGATCATGTTGCTCCAAATTTCTGCAAACATTGCAGAAAGTTGGAGCAACATGATCTTTAAGAAAAATGGTTTTTGATATATTTAGTCATGTTAAATGATAATCAATAAAAGTTCGTCTTAACAAGGATGGCTTTATCAAACTTCTACTAAAATCAGTTAAGGATGGAACAATATGAATTTCATAGCAGCTATTCAAATTATAAAAAGCAATGATCTCTGCTATTAACAATCATAAGGAAATCTGATTTCTCTGATAAATAAAATGAAAATTCTTCCATTCTGTAGCTGAGTCAGTACTATTGTATGGTTGCACCAGGACTTTTACAAAATGATTTAAGAAAAAGCTAGATAGAAACCACACAAAGATGCTGTATGCTGTTTTGAACAAATCCTGGAATTAGCACCCTACAAAACAACAGCTGTATGGCAACTTACCTTCCATCTCACAAGACAAGCAAAACATACTGGGCACTGCAAGAGAAGTAAGAACAAAGAAGTGACATTTTCTTACAAATGGACACATCAGTTTCAGCCAACCTGCAAAAAGTTAGATTTATCACAGGATGCCATCTCTATTTTGTTAGCTGTGTTTTTCTCTTCAGATTACCGAAGCATTATAGATGAATAGCAGTAATTTCCTGACTGAACTATATGATCCTGGTCCAATGAATTTATCATTTTTTGTCTTTGCTAATTTGAGCATTCATGTCTCCACCAATAATTAAAACATTGAGTTTGGGAATGTGTTAAGCAAGGGAAGATAGCCTGTTGCAGGTTGGTGATGTTAGTTTCACCTCTGGTATTGGTGGAATAGTAGCAAGAAACAATTGTTGGACAAAGGTTGCCATTAAATGTTACACACATAATTCTCAGTTGGGGTCTCTCTATGCAATTGAGTGATTTTAAGGCATAAGGACTGAGAAGCATTCCTACACCTCCTATGATGGCATTCATGGAATTTTGCCTTGCAGATACCGAGACAATTGCCCAACTATTATTGGTATCATGGTATTCTAATTCTGATTCTTCATTATAGTGATATTTATGTTCTTGTATACATATAATGCTTATATTGCACTTGACTGTAGATGCTATCAGCTTAGGTAGCTGGTTTATTGTGTTTAAAGTCCTAACATAAAAAGTTGCTATGCTAATAATGTTTTTGCATCTAAGTAAGTTGGGTTTGGATTTGGGTTCTCCATCTGATTTTTCAAACACTGGAGCTAGAGCTCCAACTTCAGCAGAATGTGCTCCTTGTTTACACACATGATGGGTGATGCAGTTTGGATTAGAGTCATATAATGAAAACTTTGTATCCATTCACTTAGAAGCAGCAGCTGAGTGCTTTCCAACCAAACCAACAGCCAAATGTAGAGTTCCATGGGAGACAAAAGCATTTGAGAAAAAGATGAGATAGCATGAAAAAAGTAGCCTTAGTTAATAAAAGAAACTCAACAAATAGGAAGATTCAGAAACTTAAGAAAGTTCAGAAAGAACTAATACATACCAAAAAGAACAATCAGAATATATTCAAGGCTAAACCAATAAAGTCATTAGTTCGTTAGAAGACAGACAATCTCAATTAGCATAGTAGACAATAAATGAAGGGATCAAAAGGAAGAGCACCCCTAGAGCAAAGTTAAATGCTGCCAGCCAAGAAGAAAGACTTCAGAAGTGGAAAAAATATTTCAAGAATCTACTCAGAAACCCTCCTGAAATCACTGATAAACCTAACCAAAAAATTATTAATGGCCAACTAGACATCAAACCATGACAGTTTACACAGGTAAAACTTGATGCAGTACTGAAAAAATAAAAAGTAGAAAAGCTACAAGCTTCAATGAAATATGGAAGACAAGAAAACTTGACAACGTACTTCTTCAATTACCCAACCCAGTCTATTAACAAAACATAACAGATAGTCAATGTTGGAGTCAATAAGTATTACAGAGGCATAAATCTTATAGCTGCTAAGACTTATTATGTCCAGCTTCTCAATTGTATCTGACCTGAAGTCAAGAAAATTCTTAGGAAAAATCAGAATGGTTTTCAGAGAAATTGATCCACAACCTCATAGATTTTGATTATCTGTCAAATCATTCAAAAAGTATGTGCAAAAAAATCTTGAGGTAAAACTATTGTTTGTGGATTTCTCTCAGGTATTTGATTCCATATAGAGAGGAAACATGGAGCAAATACAACTAGCAAATGGTCTCTACCAAAGAAACTGTTACACCTATAATGATGATTTACAAAAATACAAAAACAATGGTTTACTCACCTGATGGTGGCACCAACTTCTTTGTCATTGTAACTGGAGTTTTACCAGGAGAGTTATCAGCACCATGTTTGTTTATACAATAAGCAGATGATATCTTGCAGAAACTATGACAGACCCAGACAACTCAGATAATTCTGCGCTTTTCCCAAATACACCAGCCCATGCAGAATCCTAACTGCATAGCCTAGAGCAAGTAACAGAAGGCATTGGCCTCTATATGAATCCAAATAAAACAGAGTTCATTTGTTTTAAACAAGAAGCTATTTCCAAGTTGCTAAAATTAGTAGACCAGTTCACATACTGGAGTAGCAACATCTCATCTACTGAAAATGATATCAACATATGCCTAGCAAAAGTGTGGAATACTATTGATTGGTTATTGATTATATAGAAACCTGATATCATTGATAAAATAAAACAGGATTTCTTCTAAGCTGTATCCATACTACAATATTGATGTACCACCAGGACACTAAAAAAATGCATTGAGAAAAAGCTAAATAGAAACTGCACAAGAATGCTACATACTGTCTTGAACAAATTCTAGCAGCAATGCCCCACAAAATAGCATCTGTACAGCTACCTACTTCCCATTTTACAAGCTCATCCAAGTAAGATGAATAAGACATGTGGGTAATCCCAAAGAAACTAGGACAAATTCATAAGCAATGTTCTCTTGTGGACTCTTACACATAGACATGTCAGTTTTGGTTGATTAGCCATGACTTTCACACATCAATTCTGTGTGGGCAGAGCATGTGGCCTAGAAGATCTACCAGGAACAATGGATGATACTAATGGATGGCAAGAGAGAGTCAGGGAACTCTGTGCTGTCAGTGTAAAAATGATGATGATGATGATGATGATGATGATGATGATGATGATGATGATGATGATGATGATGATGAAGTTTCCTTTTTTGCTAATTTAAACTGCAAAAACGTTTCTATAATCTTATAGATTATAATTTCTACCTTTGTTAATCCAATAAAAAAATTAACCAGAACAAGTCAAGTGATATATACATTTCAGAATCGTTGATCAAGAAAATTATTTATAGAAAATTATTTCATTGTTAGTTTTGTTTTGTTTTTATTCTAAAAGAATTCAGCTGCCCAGAAATAGTAGTAGATTTCAGGTTATAATATTTAAGAGATTAATTCATACACATGGATTTAAGAGATAAACATATACACACATATATATATATATATATATATATATATATATAAATATATATATATATATATATATATATATATATATATATATATATATATATATATATATATAGGTAAGAGTGTAAATGTACACGTGCCTGAATGTATAGCTTTTTAGAGACATTTGATTGGAACAACAAAACATAAAAATCATTTCTGTTCACTTTAAATTGATTGAAAAATTTAAGGACATTCTTTTTTTATAATTAAATGATTAAATGTAATACTTTTTCACACAATATTTTCTTATCCTTAATTATTTAATTTCTTGATATTTTTAGTATCATAACAAAAAAATCAACTCCTATATTTTGAATTAAATTTATGAATATTTTCCTATTTTTACCAGTAACAGTTTTTCTTCAAATAAATAACATATTTTAATAAATCATTGTTAATGTTCAAATTTATCTTATTACAAGTTACTTTGCTTTAGATTGTTGATGTCAACAATGCAAAAAGATTTGAAGGAATACTTCTCAGGTTTTAAACTATCTAATTCTATCAAAATTCTTTAACTGTAAAGCTTTCAAGTTAAAAACCAATCTAATTTAATGAACAATACAAAAAAGAAATAGAAAGAGAAAAACATATACAGCAATTTTTTTTTTACCTTTTTTCTTTTACATTAAAGAAATGAAACAGTCCTAAAAACTACTGAATTTACTTTAAAGAGAATTGATAGACTTGATTTTACAAAACATTTTCCAAACTTAAAAAGTTTAATGCACAGCATACAAGTAAATAAGAAAAGAATCTATGTAGAAATTTTAACCTTGTGGTTTTCTCAATAGTCGACAACATTATGATCAAATTTTCATAAATTGTAACCCTTGACAATAAGTAATAAATGTTTATTAAATAATAATTAAATTATTCTGGTTTGTCAAATAATTTATTGATTTTTTCTTTTGAAGTTTAGGAAATTTAAATTCTGTGCTACATGACTTCTGCTTATTTTTGTTTATTATTAGAGCCTTTGCATTCTTGAAAAGAGCTACCTGCTTCTTCCCCATGAGAAACAAAAATCATTTTTACATTAAAACATTCCCCAGGATCTGATAGATATACATACCAAATTTGGCTATCAATAAAGGATAAACAAAATGTTTTTAACCATTAATATAGATACCTTTGTCTTATAAGTACCATAATCCTTATTTTGAACTCTTTTAGTGTTAAACTGGCTAAATATATCTTTTAAGGAATGAAATAGCTAGCAATACAGTTGTAAGCTTTTGGGGCATGAGATTTTATTTTGAACCCTGATAGAGTACAAAAACCCAATCTCTCCAAAATTCTAAAATTTTATACAATATTAAGCAGATTACTCTCTCTCTCTCTCTCTCTCTCTTGTACACATGTGCGCGCACACACACACAGACACACATACACACACACGCATATATATAATATATATATATATATATATATATATATATATATATCATGTTTAGGTTATTTTGATTTAACTACTTTAAGTACTTTTCTGATATGATTAAACATTGTATTTAAATTGTGAACAGCTGATATATCCATTTCAATGATTTGTGTTATATCAAAAACAAATTAATTACTTTATTTTAAATTGTAAGCATTGATAGTCAATATTATAAACAAAATAATGTTGTATTTTGGCCTTCGATCCGGCCAAAAATGCCATTCCAAGGTGATACACCGGAAGGAGGTGACACATTCTAATGGCAGTTATGAGAGGAAATCGCGTGGGCAGAAATTGATTGACGAAATGGGATGAGGTAAAAAAATTTCCCATGGTACACTCATAGACTGATGCACCGAAAGAGAGTGACCTGTGAACTGCATGACAGTTATTTCCGCTTGATGACAATCAAACATGCGATTTCAAAGATCGAGTAGGCGACTGAGTGGGTGTTGAACTATTATATAACTCAGTTAAGACAGAAGTCAAGTTAGTTGCAGTTAGAGATCGGACGGAGTTATAGATGAGATGTGGGTAGGGAAAGCCGCACCAGGCCGAAGGGGCTCGGGGCCCCCATTTGAGTTGGGGCCCAGAGAAGTTGCTGATAAGATGCAGTAAAGAAAGCCATCACCCAGCAGAGTGAGCCCCAGGGCCTCCAGTTGAGCATCAGGAGAACAAGAAAGACACAATGCTGACTTATTTCAATATTTATCTGTTTCTGTTTTGTTATGTTTCGTTATTTTAATAAACTTATATCCAAATTTTCTCAATTTAAAGTTGTGTACATATTTACCAACCCCTCCGCTCGGGCAGGATATGACTCAAGGTCAATATTTAAGCGGAGTTTAACAGGTTTGAATTCAGAGTTTTCCTTCTCCTAGACTAGTTGCCTCACCAAGTCTGTCCTACTATTTACCCATAGCTGGAGGGAGAATTATTGGATTCATACCTTTCCCAAGGTATTTAGTGCTATGTGAAATGCAATCAGTCTCATCCAGGATTTGAACTCGTGTCCGTGTGTCCATTTCCTACGACGATAACAATTACACCACAGTACAATTTAAAGTTATATAAATAATTTATTTTAATTCCAAACAACATTGCTTCTCCTTTAAAGTAATCCCTAATGCACTTTCTCATCCTTCTCTGCCACACTTCTGTGTACTGCTGGAAGGATTCTTCTGGGATGCCCCTAAGCTCCATTATTATTGCTCTCCTGATGACCTCTGCACCTTCAAAATGTACCCCTTTAATGATCTCCTTGAGTTTGGGAAAAAGGAAAAAGTCACACAGAGCAAGATCAGGTGAATGAAGAGGTTGTTCCCATACAGCAATATTCTTCTCAGACATGAACTATTGGATACTCAAAGCATTGTGAATAGGTACATTGTCATGGTGAAGCAGCCATGATTTGTCCTGCTACAACTCTTGTCTCTTCTCATGCACTGAATGAAGCATATGCTGCTAGATCTCTTTGTCAACTTGCTAATTGATCATCTGGCCCTATGGCAAGAACTCACAGTGGATGATGCTCCTCACATGGAAAAAAAGGATCAACATTGCTTCGATTGTCTGGCTTTTTTTGGCCTTAGCAATGTCAGAAACTTCCACTGATTACTCTTGGCACTTGGTTTCTGTATGATACTCAAAAATCCATATATAATCACCAATGATGACTCTAAGAAGCAAATCTGATTCAATAACAAAAAAATACTTGATGATATCTTGACACACCTGCATGCAATGCTCCTTCTGATTATCATTTAACCATCTTGGTATTATTTTTTCTGTATGCCCAAATCTTTGGAGATAATCTTTCAAACATTGTCTTTTTTATGTCCAGCTGATTCGCAATCATTTAAACAGTCACCTGGCAATTACCACACACTACTTGCTTTAACCATTTAACATTGACCACAGTCCTATTTTGCTGAAGGCCTTCCATACCTGGAATCATCTTTAATGTCCTCATGCCCCTCTTTGAACCTCTTTGAATCTCTTGTGCCACTCAAAAACATGTGTGTGTGACATAGTGTTATCTCCATACGCTTGCTGAAGCATTTCAAATCTTTGTAACCAGACCAAAATTTGGGGGTTATTCATTGGTCAGGGTTCATTGCTGAATGGTTTGAAAAAAAGAAGTGGTAAACAAAAGTATGGGGAAAAAATGCAATGATTGCAAAAAGCTAAGATTACTGTGATGTATTCCTAAGATATCATGCTAGATGATAACATAATTTGCTTATCC